>CAUYRT010074194.1:0-38567 GCA_963574885.1 Lepilemur ruficaudatus | reverse complement strand
ATGCTCCTGCCTCAGCCTCCCTGGGAGCTGGGAAAAAAGTCATGTGCTACCGTGCCTGGCTTGAACTTTCTATTCCAGAGAGAGTCATTCTGTAACATGATGGTATATCTGGGGGCAGACCTAAGTTTTATTGCATCAGTTTAGCTAGTTGAAATGGCTTTAAGTATTATATTGGGGCTTGGCTTGCCCATTCATCTGACATCTATTTGACAGTAAAATTTCGTGACCACCAGAACAGCTACTATGAGCAAAAAATATGTAACGAATCATAAAATAATAAAACATATAAAATAAAATAAGTAAAATGAAAGTAAGTAATAATGAAAGAAGAGGACCATTTTTTTTGAGTTAGTGGTTTAATTTGGCCCAAAAACATTCCACAAGCTTTACAAACAATATCTTTGCCTTCAAGTTATCTCTGCTTAATTTGCGTCGATGAAACAAAAGTTCTGCTACTTTCCTAAAAATAAGAGCTAAATTTCCTAATGGACACATTGCTAGAACCTTATGGGGAAAAGTAAAAATTATCATTTTTGCATTTAATATGAACATACTAACAATTTTTAAATCTTTTATACCTTCAACCCAAAGCAATGAGAACTGGCAAAGACTATTTTTTGTGGTTCTGGAGAGGGCAATAAGAGAGTCAGTAACAACCAGACTATTGATTACTATTTCCAGAAATAGCTGCATTCTCCCTAAATTTATGAGAAAATAGGAGAGTCACCAAAATATTGCATAATTGAGATCTCCAGAATTAAGCTGGCTGCATGGAAGAAGTTACTGTTTTTTAATAGAAGGAAACTTAGCTCAGCTAAAAGACAGCCCATAAAAGGAGGGCTATTCAAAGCTTGCACCTTGAGGAGCAGCATGTGTTAAATTTAGAGCTCTTTGAAATAGATAACAAAGCAAGCCTGCAAAATCCAATTCACCTAGCAGGGGGTCAATTATGCATGCTAATGAAAAATAAACATGCCAGCTAGCTGACAGGAATCACAAACTGTCTCAAGGCATCCCAGGTTTTTTCCTCTTTCTGTTTAATTAATACTAATTTTCATTTGGTAAAAATGTCAAGACCTTTCCCATATTAATTCTGACTTTACAACAATTGCTACTTCTTCCTCCAGCCTTTGTACTTGTTCTGGTGTCACAATCTGAGCTCTCTATGTCAATACACTTTCTTTTAGGGAAATTAACATCTTTAAAGCAATGCTTCCCTGACTGTGTTCTACAAAACACAAGGCCCAAAAGAGGACTATTAGGGAAAGAAAAAGGGTTTGATATTCATGCCCAGCTCATTTTTTGAATACTTATAATGACTGTTTACATATTAAAGCCTCAAAGAAGCCCTTCAGTGAAGACACTGCATTCTATTTATTGAGCCTAAGAGCCTCCAGACCTATTAAGCCACAGGCTACTTTTTGATATAAAACCTATTAACATTCCATGGAACAATATGGGAAATGGTGATATTAAATATGACACAGAAGATACAAATTAAATACTCTATTAAAACCAATATGTAGGTTGTACATAACTTTCTAACTAGCAAAGCAAATGTTAACCTGTTCATAATTGCTGAAACTTAGTTATGTTTACAATCGCTCCACACTATTTCATTCTGTCTGTCTCTATCTCTTTCTCTTTCTCTCTGTCCTTCCTCCCATCTAATCCCCGCCTTTTTTCACATGGTAGTTTTTTTCAGTAATCACCCACTTTCAATCAGTAGCCACCCACTAGTAACCATTAGGTTAATAAAACAAAAGAAGATCAAAACAAACAAACCTAACAAAAATGTGACTCACATTTTACAATTAAATTTTTAAAAGGACAAAAATCCCAATTTAAAAAATGGGCAAAGGATCTGATTAAACATTTCTCCAAAAGAGATAAACAAATGGCCAATAAGCACATGGAAAGACGTCCAGCATCACTAGAATTAGGTAAATGCAAATAAAATCACAATGAGATACCACTTCACACCCACGGGAATGACTGCTAACAAATAATAACAAATACTAAGAGCAAGAGCTGTTGGGGATGTGCAGAAACTGGAACCATCATACACTGCTGATGGGAATGTGAAATGATGCAGCTCTTCAGGCAGTCTCTAAGTTCCTTAAGGTTTAAACATAGAGTTTCCACATGACCCAGGAATTCTACTCCTAGGTACATACCCAAAGCAAATGAAAACGTATGTCCACACAAAAGCTGATACGTGAATATGTTATTCATATTAGCCAAAAAGCAGAAACAGCTTAAACGTCTACCAACTGATGGATAGATAAAATGTGGCATATCCATACAATGGAATATTATCTAACCATAAAATGGAATAAAATAACTGATACATTCCATAACATGGATGAACCACAAAAACTTTATGCAGTGTGAAAGAAGTCAGTCACAGAAGACCACATATTTTCTCATTTCATTCATATGAAATGCCTAGAATAATAGAAATGAAGAGTAACTTATTAATGGTTATAGGGTTACTTTGAGAAATAACAGAAATGTTCTAAAATTACATTGTTGTGATAACACAATGATAGCACTATTCCATGAATACACTGAAACCCCCCGAATTGCACATTTTATATGAGAGAATTGCACGGTATGTGAATTACATCTTAATAATGCTGTTTTTACAAAAGAGATGACTTGATACTCATTACCACTCTGGTAAAGAGCTGGTCTCAGACAAAGAGGAAGCTGGAGAAACGTTGAAAGCTCTTCATTTTGGATTTTGGTCACTGTTCTCTCTCTCTGCCTCTCTCTTGCCCTGTATTTCCTTCAAGCACTACTTTCAATTGCTAACAATGCTCAGGGACACATATATGTACTTTAAAAAGAAGAAGGTGGAACTAAGTATAAAGTTATACTGACAAAAACCTGGGGTTACAGCACTGAGACTAATTTTCACATCAATCAAAGTCCTAAATAATAATGGCTAAAACACTTAAAAATATTACCTGACATAATGAAATGACAATTTGTGGAAATAACAAGACTAAGATTCTTGAATTAGAATCTTAATTTAGGGTCCTCCCACCATTTTGACATATAAGAAATCACTGAGCACCATGAAAAGGAGCATGTCAAAGCATGCATTTTTCTCCTGCATAAATTTGAGTGTCCTTAAGTTCTATGCCTCTATGAAACTTTCTTTCCAGCCAGGAGTGTGTCTTCAGAACATCAACCACTTTAAGGGTGTTTCTCTTATTTCATACTTTAGTCCTGTTTCCTGGGGAAAAAATGCCTTTAGTTCTCTCTAAAGGCAGAACTCGTGTCTGACACTTATGTTTTATTCATCTGCAGAGCTTTGCTACTCAAAGTGTGGTCCAAAGGAAAGCAGCATCAGTATCGCTTGGGAAATTCTGTGATCTCAGCCTTGCTTCCAATCCGCTGAATTAGCCACGATGGGCTGGGATGTTTAATCAGCTTCCCAGGTGATTCTTATGAACCCTTCAATGGGAGGAGGGGAAGACAGTTGGCTGAGTTATGGCTTCCTCTGCTATTTCCTGACTACGTCAACCAGGCAAGTTACCTTAGGTCTGTGCATCTCAGGCTCTGCGTTGGTAAGATGAGGATAAAATGAATATCAATTTCATAGCATTGTTGTGGATAGTTAAATTAGATAATGTATATGAAAGGAGATTTTAAATATAAAGAACTAGAGAAATGTCATTGTCATCACTAAACAATTCACAAATAGGTAAGTAATAAAAACATACTATTTGATGTATTGAATGACGGCAGTCACATGTCTAAAGAGCAAGAGGTTTTAGAAGCAGGAAATGTTTCGAATCAGGAAGGAATTATACTAAAATTTACATCTATTTGTATCAGGCGTGATGCTAAATGTCTTATACATATAACTCAATTTAAGCCTCACAAAATAAGTAAAAATGTATACTTATTACATAAAATAATCCATACAGATGAGAAAACTCAGTTTCCCCCAAATCATCCACTGGTTAGTGGTATCACCTGATTATACAGCCAAGACTCAAGAGTCCCCACTCATAAGCACTGTACTAAAATCAATTCCCACTTGTAACCTCAGTGAGTTTTTCTTCTTCATTCAGGTATAATGTGCACATAGTCAAGTACACAAATATTAAATGTACAACTTCATCAATTTTTATATATGTATACAGCCATGTAACTACCACCTAGATCAAGATATAGAACATTAGCCCACAAAGGCTCTCTCATGCTTATTTCTGGTATCTTCCAACCCCAGAGGTAAACTCTGACTTCCAGAATCATTTATTACTTTTGCCTGTTCTTGAACTTCCTATAAATGGAACCACAGAGTAGACAATCTTTTGTGCATGACTTCATTTGCTTGTGTGATCTGTGAGATTTTCCCACATTTTGTATGTAGCAGAAGTTTATTATTTCATATTACTAGGTAGAAGCTTATAGATTTGAAATAAATAGGAAAACTCTAGTAATCAAATTCTTTTTGTAGTCATCCTAATGGAGCAGATAGCAGAGCTTGGATGGTTTCCATTAGGCACTGTGGTTGAGTCAAAGAAAACCTAAATAAGAAGCCTTGGATGTGTCAATTGCTGAAAGTCTTTCTTGTGTGCAAGTTCAAGGACATATGTTCTAATCAAAATCCAAAACTGAGATGATGAAAGTACCCTGGCTAACACTCAAAAGATAAAAGGAGAAAAGGAAGAATGTTACACCATTATGGGAGTAACGTACAGGTTACCTGGACATGTGGGGAAAAGAGAAGGAAAGTAATCCTAATACTGTACCTCTCCTGTCCATGGAGTTCATGACAGTCCATAGAGGTCTTTAGTACAGGCTTTAGGGAAAGAGGCTAACTTGACTGTTAGGAAGATGTCAAGGCTGTAATTATGGGTCAGAATCAATCTTCAAATGACCCCAGTGAGGAATAAAGGGAGATGGTAAATGATGACCTGGTGTGGCTCTCCATGGAGCCCTTTGATTAGTTCAGAATTGCATTTAGAAGTCAAATTCATGTTACTTATTTAGAATCTTCAGTATTATGTGTGCTGACTTCAGGAAGGCATTTGGCAGAATATGTTCTGGAAGATATAATAAAGAAATATGAGCTAGATGATAACACAATCAGGAGTATTCATAACAGCTGGAATAATAGTAGCCAGCAGCTCTGATCAATGCCATATTGTATATGAGTCTCTATCTAGGGGGAAAAGCAAGGAGCTTTCTTTAACCTGATCCTACTCAACATTTTTACAATGAAGTAGATAAAAACATTCAAGTTGTAACAACCAAATGTACACATGACATTAAACTGGAGGAAACTGTGACTAAGTGATAGAATTATGATCCAAAAAGGTTTACTAAGCAAAGCAAATCTACAAATAAGTAATTTAATAGCACTAAATTCAAAGTCTTTACTCTGGATCCAAAATACAATGGCACAAGCAAAAGACAGCAAAGAAACAATACATTGGCTTTGTGTTTAGCTGATTATAAATTCAAGCATTAATGTTTTGTTGTGCATGGCAAAAAGAGCTGCCACGTGATTTCTGTTTCTCACAGTATGACCTCCTAGATTTCCCTGGGTAGCTCTTTTGCTGGAGGAAGATGAAAGCAAACGAACAAACCTTAAGAGACGTTAACATTGAAACCAGGTTTTATCCTGAGGATATCTGCTAAATCTTGGTGACCCTGAGCTTCTATTTGTATGAGTTTAGATGCAGGGGTTGAAACAATTAGACAACGTATAGGGCCTTCCCAGTGTCGGGAGTCCAACTGGAGATCCCTTACACAATTGGCACAGTAGTGTAAGCTGGACCGGAAATAAATCCTTTCGGAAGACAAGGAAAGCTGCCTGACTTGACATTATCACTAAGGGAAGGGAAAAAAACATCTCCCTTGAGATTTCATAACTGCACAGTGGTCTGCATTTGTGTTTATGGCTTGCACTCAACACTGCTTTTGTGGAGTGTTGGGCAACAACCTCAAGAGGTATGAATTTATTGGTCACTGGTCGGTTGCCCACCTCTGTCTCCTTGGACACCTAGTTGAAGCAAACAAAAAAATCTTTCTTAGTGTGGGCCCAGACCTTAGAGAATACTTACAAGAAAGTTCCAGGAAAACATAACATTTAAGGTAACAAGTCAATACGAACAAGAACTAGTGGAAAAAAATGAATGACAACTTTAACCTGTAAATCTATGAGATATAAGAATTATCCAAGAATGTTTAACTCACTTAAGAGAATAAATGAGAAGATGAAAATATGATTGTGGAAGAAGAAACCATAAAAGATAACCAAACCGATTTGGAAATAAACCAAACAGACCTTCTAGAAATGAAAAATACAATCATTAAATTGAAAAGTCCAAGGACGTTTTTATCAGCAGATTAGACCCAGCAGAATGGAAGATTATTGAACGAGAAAGAGTTATGAAAAAATGATTTAGAAGGCAGCACGTTGAGACAAGTAGGTGGGAATCATGAGGGGGTTGTTGGGAGACGTGGAGGTAGAGGACAGAGCGGGAAGGTGTACTGAGAAGGGGGAAAAACCAACGAATGGGAGAGAAGAATGAAGCAATGAGCTAAAAATGCTTGAGAACTGATTACCTCAATCCTCAGATTTAGGTGTCCTGAGGAGGACACCTAAAAAGAAACCCACACCTGGACACACTATAGCAATGCCAAATACAATATGCAAATATCAAAAGCAACTGGAGGAAAAGATAACTTCAAAGGCATAACAATTGTTCTGACTTGTCAACAGCAACAGTAGGCACCAGACTGTGTGATACTGTTGCCAAGGTCCCAAGAAAGAACAAGTGTCGACCTGAACCCCTAGGGAATCTAACTCCTAATATAAAAGACAAAATAAGCCCATTTTCATTCAAACAAAAAAATTGAAAATGTTTAATAATCCTCACGAGAGGACTTCTTACAGAATGAACTCCAGCCAGAAGGAAAATAATCCCAAATGTCAAGTCAGGGATGAAAGAAAGAGAGGTAAACTAAAAACTGATAAATATGTGAGTGAATTTAATTAAGCACTGATCATATCAAAAAGATCTAATATGTGTGCTTAAGGAAGATATAATTAAATACTAGACAACCATAGCTGAAGCTAAAATGCTCGACATTTTACCATTCAAGAGAAGCATAAAGATTTGATTAAACTGAAGTTAATCATACGTGTCAAAATTTCTGGGTTAACCGAGAGGTTAGGAAAAAAGTAAAGTCTATAATTTCAAAGTAGTTCAAAGGAGAAAAGTGGAAAAATTAAATCTGGCAGAATTGAGACAAATATAAAGCAGCAAAAAATGAATTACTGTAGCTAATTGCATCAACATAACTAAATTTCAAGCAGCATAATTGAATGAAAAATCAAGTTTCATAAGAATACACACAATGTGATTCCATTTATATTCAGTATGACCCTTTTTTTAAGAAGTCCAAAGTATGTAGAGTTAAACAATGTATTTTTAGAACTGTTTGGTATATAGTATGACTAAAAAGAGAAGGATGAGAAAAGTAAACACAGAATTCACAGCAGTGGTTATACTGGGGGGAACAGAGTGAAGGGATCAGAAAACAGTACACAGAAGGTTTCTAACGTAGGAGAAGCTGGTGGTAGTTACACACATGCTCATTTTATTGTTATTCTTTATATCTTTTGCAGGCATTATAAATATTTTTAGCATATCTTCAATACACAATTAAAAGCATGCATAAGTGCATGTGTGTGCGCACACACACACTAATATACTGCTCTGTGCCAGGTCAGATTGCTTTTGGAGAAATGCGTTGATTTGTAGAAACCCCACTTTAAGAAGACAAATGAGCCTGGATCTGGAAAAAGAAAATCAGCATAGTGATATGCCTAGAAATCAGAGATCATAAGAAATAAATGAGCAGGCCAGGTGTGGTGGTTCACACCTGTAATCCTAGCACTCTGGGAAGCTGAGGCCAGAGATCGCTTGAGGTCAGGAGTTGGAGACCACCCTGAGCAAGAGCAGGACCCCTGTCTCTCCTAAAAATAGAAAAATTAGTTGGGTGCAGTGGTGCGTGTCTGTAGTCCCAGCTACTCAGGAGGCTGAGGCAGGAGGATTGCTTGAGCCCAGGACTATGAGGTTGCAGTGAACTATGATGACAACATTGCACTCTAGCCAGGACTACAGATGGAGACTGTGTCTCAAAAAAAAAAAAAAAAAAAAAAAAGACAAGAAATTAAAGTGTGAATAAAACAAATAAATTCTTATTTATTCAAGATTGGAATTAACTTAGAAAGGTGCTCGCTTCAAAATTCTCTGTTATTTTATTCCTGTAAGGAGGTACTCCCTAGTTGTTTTTCCCTTATCGGCCAGACATAGGTCACCTGGTCTCTCATGCCTGAGAGGTGGTTAGGAAAATCAAGTGTTTTGCATCCAAGCCTTACTGTGGAGGGAGGCAAGAGAGAAGGCATGGAACTCCGGTGGTGAGAGAATCAACCTGACCTCCCAATAGTTCCTGCCATAGAAACTCAGAACTCACATTGCACTAATTCATTCTCGGGAGACTGTTGACATATCATGTTGGCTTTTACATTTACCCAGGTTTGTTGATTCACTTTAAAATGTAATCTAGAATGAAGGTAAAATGTCTATAAAGAAAACTTACTGATGAAATGCAAATAGGAAGTTCAGTTCACTGCAAAATTACGTCTTAAACAAAACATTTAAATTATTTAATAAGGTCTGTGGTGCTTGTTTAAGAATATATAAAAGAAGAAAGCTGCATTACAAGCTATAAATACTTTAAGAAACAGAAAATCAATCTTTTCTCTTTCAGAAATGTCCTGATTTGTCTTAATCAATCATTCTTAAATGGTGAAGCTCCCAGTTCAACCTATACATAAATCATGATTGTACAAAGGTCATTGGATGGTGGCTTCATGCCATTATAGTAAGAAGACGACTATCAATATTTTCAGAACTTAACACCACTGCAAACAGTAAAAGAGCTTAAAGGCTTATTCACCCTGAATGACAACTCAGTGAGTTTATATATGTAAAGTGTTTAGAATAGTGCTTTGCACACTTGCTAAATGCTAAATTAACTGTTGTGATTTTTCTTATTTTCATGAAGTGAACAATTCTTTTGATTTAAATGTATATGTATATATGTTTATATACATAAACAGAGGCTATGAAAAACAAAAAAGCCTGCCCGAAGAAAACCTGCTGAAGAAAAATGAAAATAAAATATGTTTGTTTTACCAGTATAAACAAGGGGAAAATTACGTATTTGGCAGGTTGGAATGGGGTATTTTTAAGATGAGATGAAGTCATAAAATTTCAATCGCACTTAGCAAGGCATTTATGAGGGAGTTAAATCAAACAATACAAAACCTCAGACTAAAAATATTAAATTTATTTCCACATAAAATAAAATGCAAGGATATCCAAGAAATTTGCTAAAATCTTCCTCCTTGACCATTAGAATTGCTTTCTTCACATGAGGAAAGTTACAAAACTGCATATAGTTTTGCGTTGTTATTTAACCTCCTCATTAGACTGCGATTGTTTCCCTATAAGGCATCTTTCTATAGTTTTTCACCAGAAATATAAATAATTAGGGATGGGAAGGAACACACACCAATATAACCGCAAAACCTAGTATCATTTGAGAAAATGGTTTGCCAAAAATTTCACATGAACAACACAGCAGCCCTGTGAGATAGGTATTACATTACCATAATCATGATTGCTATTTTGAGATGAGGAAATTGATGCTGAGAGGGATTAAGTGACTTGTCAGAAATTATCCTGTAATTGGTGGAAGCAGAACTACTTACCCACCATAGCTTACAGTTTCAAAGTCAAATCTTTTTATCATCTGACAGATCTGTGAATCTGCCTCCATCACTGTAGACTAGATCTCTTAATAGAAAAGACATTTACTATGAGCACATGCTCTTAGCCTTGTGCAAGATTCTGGATATTCAGAGATAAGTACGAGGAAGCCCTTGATCTCAAGATCCCCCTTCTTGAGACTGGGGAAAGCCAGTGAGTTATAAAGACTTTAAGTCCTCTAGCATGGTCAAATATGGTAGGAAGCTATTAAATTTCAATTAATTAAACTGAATAAAACTGCCTTTCAGTTCCTCAGTTGCATTAGCCACATTTCAAGCCACATTTCAACTCAACCGCCACACGCGGCAAGTGGCCACTGGTTTGGACAGTGCAGATGTGTGGACATTTCCATTGTCAGAGAAAGTTGTGTTAGAAAGCATTGCTCTAGAGCCTTTCCAATCAAAGTGTGCTCCCAGCATCATCCTCACCACTTAGGAGCTAGTTAGAAATGAAGAATCTCAGGCCCTAACCTAGACCTATTGAATTGGAACAATAAACAAGAGTCCCCAGTCATTCATATGTGCTTTAAAATCTTAAATGGGGTGCTCCAGAGAAAAGCTTCAAGGGCTTTCTCCAAACACTCACAACCAAGATAAATATGCAGGCTGGTGGGTGGGTGAGGGAAAGAATGAGGAACATTTAAGAGAATACAGAGAACTTTACATTCAAAATAAACACTAAAAAGTACACAGTAAAGATAACGGTCATTGTCTGTAGATGGTCATATGGCAGGCATCACGCAGTGACTTAGCATTTATTAAAATAAAACTTCTTTTGGGAAGAAATTTTTGAACAGTGATTAATGTTGACAATGCAGTCACCTTGTATTTTGATAAATGTTTGGGAGGAGGGAGTATTTCCAGTGAACCTTGAATAGGAAGAATTTACAAAAAAAGCTCACAAAGCTCTGAATGGGATGCACCAAGGTATGCGCTTGAGTGTTGGCAGGCCTATGGTCATGTATCTGAAAATGATATTCTAAGCCATGAGTAAGCAGATGGCTTCCCGGCTCTCAGGTGAATGCCGGGAAAGCAGCCCTATTGTCCATTTAGAGTGACACTGGATGATGTCAATATGTAACTGTAGCCAAGCAGTTTAGAAAAATGCTACGAATTACTAAGAAAGATTCAAGAAAGCACCAAAAAAACAGAACTCAGCTTCTTAATTTCTCTATCACCACCTCATTCCCATCCAAAGTTTAGTAGAATCATTTTTACCATTTCTCACATCTGCACAAATAAGCCTTTTCCATCCACAGAGATCAAACTAATTCTAGGAAATCCTATTGGTGAAAATACTGTTATTTATCACCCCAGGCAATTTCTGGAAACCCTGACGGTTGTGTCATGCAAAGTGGTGATTTGTGAAATGACCTTGGACATCATGGGCAAACGAAGAATGTCGTGGCCTCCTCCATGGCTGACCACCTCATGCATTGGTTTCAATGACGTGAGGTCACTTGAGGTTTCCTGGAACAATCAGTCCCATTAGATAGATAATTCACATAATCACATTTTTCATGGCCATCCCAGCTGTCATAATAAAAGTGTTAGTTTCAACAACATCACATACCTCTTATGCATCAAGTATATTTAATTATCATTTTCTAATAATATTTGAAACACTATACTATATGCAGGCATTCTTTAGTACAGTAACCCCTAAACCAAGCCCATGCATAAAATTCAAGTGACTATTACCTGGTATCAATAACATAGGCAGCAGCAAGCATCAAGTGATAGGGGCTCAAGCATTAAGTGACAAAAGACCCAAACAAAGTAATTAAGCATCAACATCAATAATTTATTATTTAAGGACTCACCAAGATCTATATTAATCCCTATCCAAAGAATAGGTTTGGAAAAAAAAAAAAAAAGAATGATTTCCATGCAGATGCATTCAGACCCAATACAATTACTATGCAAATGTCTCATGATAAAATTAACTTGCTTAGCCAAATCTTTCCCTCAGAGATGAGTAGACAGATTTCCATGAATTTAGTTGCATAAGTGTTTTTGGTTCATGTTGTAGCACATTGTTTTTCTACAAAAAATAGATATGAATAAATAGCACCTTCACCTCTTCTCCTCCAATCCTAGTCAGATTTCTTAGAAACTTTGCCAAAATCCAGCTTTTAAATTGTCTAAGGACACCAATATCACCCTATGCCTCCATGTAAAAGTATGACAAGCAATTCACATTTCATTTTACATTGGCTTTTAATTCTATTGAAATAATATCTGAACATTTCAAAAGTAGACACCATGTTATTAGAATATTTTGTGGAGTGTCAAGCTCTGTACAAACATTATTTCATTCAGCTGCATGATTTCCCTTCTGGAGTGGGTGGTGTGTTATTACGACTGTTGTTAAGTGGGAAAAGTTAGCTGTGAAGGTCAGCTTTTTGGCCTGTTAAGGAAGAACTTACACAGGAGTCTGGAATAACAACCTCAAATGCCTATCATCCCAGGCAGGTACTGTAAGTAAGGTAAGCAGCCAGATTGGATATGCAATAGACATGGGCTATGGAGAATGAGGAAATACATGCCCCCAAGTTTCTATTTCATCTAAAGATGGTAATATAGCAGACTGGTTAGGGGTGAAGGCTCAGGAAACTCCTTGGAGCAAGGAAATACCTTTTTCTTTATTTTATTTTATTTCAGGAAAATATGAGAGCACAAACATTTTGGTCACATTTTGTATCTTTGCCTCTCCCTAGCAAGGGTTAGTGGTATACCCCTCCCCTAGGAAATACCTTTATCTTGAAGTCCATTCATTTAGACCTATGCGAAAGCTCCCTTTTCTATACACGATGAAAGAGAAATGTAATTTGTTGTTAGATAAAGAAATTGGGACATTAGAATTTTATCATTAAGATGGAAGGAGAGGGAATGAACACTGGCTAAAGTGAAATACTCATCTCATTCAACAAATAGTGATTGAGCATGAGAGACTGAATACATAAATGGACAATGGTCAGACAATGTATGACAACGGATCTCTGACCACAACCTCTGCAGTAGCCAGCTGGAAGCCAAACCACAGCCTCTGCCATAATCAGCCCAAACGGTCATGATTTGGTCAATCACTGCCAGCTTCCCTATTTTTGACCTCGTCCTTTCAACTCAGCATCAACCAGAGAAAGCCAAAGCTGCTGCCCAAACCAACCACATCAGTTGCCCATACCTAGTTAGCTCAGCTCCACATTCCAGCAACCTCCCGTCCGAGCACATCTGAAGCTTGCCCTTCATTTTACTGTAAAGCTTTCCTACTTCTCTGCCTGCCTTTGAGTCTCTGCCAAAAGCAAGTGATGGTGGCTGACTCCCTTGCAAACGCTACATAAATAACCTGTGTTTAATCTCTTTGGTGTGGTCTTCACGCATTTTCACAAGCACGTATTACAAACTTTATAAAGTGTTTCACTAGGAGGATGGAGAGGATATTTCACAAAGAGCAAAAGCACTGAGAGTTACGCATGAGATAGCATGACAAGAGTAGTGTAGGTGGCTGAGGGAGCCTGGAGGACAGCGTGTAGGGCGTGTGTAGGTATGTGTGTGTGTATCAGAGGTGTAAGCATGAGATGACTTTAAATAAAGAGATCAGGAATGTCACAAAGGGCATTAAAGGACAAACTTGCAAGTCTGTAAGTTTATACTCCAGTAATGGGCCATAGCAAAAGAGATTTAAATAGGAGACTAATAGGATTGAACTCAAATTTTTGGGAATGTTACTTTAGCAGCATGATGGAAGCTGTTTGGAAGAGAGGAAATTTAATGAAATCAATGCTGCGGAACAGGTGAAAGATGCCGAAGACCTACACATCGGCAGTGGGGAAGGATATGAAGACACACTAGTTAGTGATATAAAAAGGATGTTAAGGACACACAACGGACATGGTGTGTGGTGAAGACAAGAGAAGAACTGAGAATCACTCCAGATTTCTGGGTGGCATTGTTCATGGAGAAGAACAGGTTAGGAAGTAAATAACAATAACTGGTAAGTGGCGGAGATGGGGCAGGGAGCCAAGATGGCGCCTGCAAAGCTCATGTTACTCCCACTGCATATGCCACGTCCCAGGTAGACATAGGTACTGCATGACAGTGGGCAGTGCTTCCTCACTCTAGAACTTTCTCTCAGCTGGGCCTCTTACCCTTGCAAAAATATGGCCTCATTGGAAGGCCCTTTTGCAGGTGGAGATTATATGCATAGAAATAATGCTATTGTATAAAAGAGTGGTAGGTTAACAAATACAAATACCTCCACAAAAGTTCAAAGATGACAATTTTGCATAAAATGTGCCTGACATAAAGAAAGTTGCAATTAAGTGAATGTTTATGTCCCTCCAAAATTCATCTGTTGAAATGCTAACTCCTAATGCGATGGTATGTGGAGGTGGGGGCTTTGGGAGGTGATTAGGTCATGAGGGTGGAGCCCCCATGAATGGGATTAGTGCCCTTATACAAGACACCCCAGGGAGATCCCTCCTGCCTCACCCCACGTGAGGTTACAGTGAGAAGACAACTGTCTATGAGCAAGTAGGACTTTACCAAACACCAAACCTACCAGTCTCTTGATCTTGGACTTCTCAGCCTCTAGAACTGTGAGAAAAAAATCCCTGTGTTTAAAAACTACCTAGTTTATGTTATTTTGTTATAGCAGCCCAGACTAAGGCAAAGGTAAAAGGATTTTTTCCTCTTCTATGCCTAAGTCTCTATTCTATATATGTTAACTTTACATTAAAATGTATTTACTTTTCCTCATGAAACTTGTGTGTTTATTAAAAGTAAAAAATGCATCCCTTAAAACGGTGGTCCCCAACCCCCAGGCTGTGGACTGGTCCTGGTCCACAGAGCCCCACTGCCCTCCCCCTGTAGAAAAACTGTCTTCCAGGAAACACAGAAAGGGGAAAAGGGAAAGGGGTGCACAGCAGGAGGTGAGTGAGTGGTGGGGATTGAAGGAAGCTTCATCTCTATTTACAGCTGCCCCCCATAGCTGGCATCGCTGCCTGAGCTCTACTCCCCAGACCTCCTGTCTCTGGAAAAACTGTCTTCCATGAAACTGTCCCCTGGTGCCAGAAAGGTTGGGGACTGCTGCCTGCCTTAAAAGACCAACCTACCAACCTACTCCTTTACTTCTACTCTGTAATTTGTTAAGACAAAAAATCCCACAAAACCGATGCCCCTAAACAAACTAACAATTATTTCATTTCTCAGTGAGAAACAAAATAATTACCCAAACCTTTCACTCACAATTCACAGCAAATACAGGAATCTACTTGACACTACTGGGTACAAGCACATTAGCCATTTTTGTTCATGCTTATTTCATCTCACCTGTAAAGAACTTTTTGGAGGGCAGATCATTCTTGGAGACATTATATAAAGACAAATATTAAAAGAGGTTTTTTTTTTTTTTGGATCTCATGTGCTAAAAGAGTAGTATGGCGAGAAATACAGCAGAATCTTACTATTTAAAAAAACAAGTACAGCAATAGCATGCTAAGTTTGTATGAGATAAATATGTTCTCCTGGACACTTTTAAACCAAATCTTTAATTGTTTCTGCATCTAGCATCCAAGAAAGATCAGAGTCATTGACTAAACCATAACACGTATTCCTATAATTTACTGCATGGTTTTGATTATGATGTAAAAAGCTCTGATTTTGCTGTACACATCATTTTGATTACTGCCCCTGCTTGATTACGGTCCTTGAACACAGATGGGAATTAATACTCAGCACAAAGACAGGAGTCTATGAAGGAAATGGAAAATCTGCACAAGCTTCCACTCGTGTGATAGTGGGGAGTGAGCGGCCACACTTCCCTCCTCACATTCTCCCAACCACATACTCATACAGCGACAGGACTCAGAATTACAGGGCTCAGATGATTTCAACCAAAGTGTAGTTACGAGTTGGGGTGCAGCCGGCTTAGAAATGGAATAATAATTCTTGTAACAATAACTGTTACTAAGAGGTAGGCAAGATTCTAGTCATTGTATGTGCCTTACTTTATTTAATCATATAACCAATGACTCACTAGAGATTTCCATTTGACTGTCTAGCAGGCACCTTGACAAAATTCTTGATTTCCCTTCCCCAGGTTTTACCCATTCATTCGTTCATTCATCTCTATATTCAACAAATTTCACTGATCACTTATTATGTGCCAGACAGTGTTCTAGGCGTGACGAACCCAAAAGCAGTGAACAAAACAGACAAAAATATAATACATGCTCTCACAAAGTGTGCACTCTAGACTACAATAAGCAAAACAAGTACATAAAATACATAAAGTGTTAGATGGGAATAAATGCTATAGAGAAAAGTAAAGTATGAAAGGAAAACAGAGAAATGATGTGACTTTTAATAGGCGGCTCAGAGAAGGTCTGGATCCCAGGGTGACATTTAAGTAAAGACATGCAGGGGGGAGAGAGTGAGCCACGCTGGTGTCTGCAGAATAGCACTGCAGATGTGCGAACAGCAGTCCCCACACAAGCACCATCATTCACTCGGTTGCTCAGTCCAATAACCTGTGAGTCATCCTGACTCGTTTCTTCCCACTTGACTTCTAATCCATCACCAAATTATGTCAGCTCTGTCTCCAAAACTTATCCCAACCTCCCCTCACCATCTCCACCCTAGGCTCATGCCCGGGTCTACCTCACAGCTCTCAAGGCTGCGCTTTCTGGCCCAGAGTCAATTATCCACACAGCAGCCAGATTGATATTTGGAAAACACATATCATATCATTTCACTCCCTTGATGCACATCCTCCAAAAGATATCCATCATTCCCCTTGCATAAATCCTGACTCCTCCTCATGGCAAAGGTGTCCTGGATCCTGGCTACTTCTCCACCGAATTTTGCAGCACTCTCTCTCCCATCACTTACACCAAATAGCCACGTGCCAAGGTTGTTGCAACCTCAGAGCCTGTGTTCGTCAGCTCAGGCTACCACAACAAAGCGCCACAGACTGGGTGGCTTAAACAACAGGAATTTATTGTTTTACAATTCCGGAGGCTAGAAGTCTAAGATCACGGTGGCTTCAGGGACGGTTTCTGGTGAGGCCTCTCTTCCTGGCTTGTAGACGGCCACCTTCTCCCTGTGTCCTCACACGGCCTTTCCTCTGTGAGCACTGGGAGAGGGAGCTCTGGTATCTCTCCTTATTATTATAAGGACACCAGCCCATCAGATTAGGGCCCACCCTTATGACCTGATTTAACCTTAATTACCTCCTTAGAGGCCCTATTTCCAAACACAGTCACATTGGGGGCTGGGGCTTCAACAATTCAGTCCATAACAGAGCTTTGTATGCACCACTCCCTCTGCCTGAAACACGCTTCTTCCAGATTTCGACAGGCTTTGTTCCTATTTCATGCAGGGATGATGGCTTCCTTGATGGACCTCTGCAATATTATCACTACCCTCATTCTGTTTCTCTCTCTCTTTCCTTTTACCTTTTTTATTCTTCCAGCCACCAATCCCTACTTGATACTACATCTTGTAATAATTGTTTGTTTCCTGACTGAATCCTAGGAGGCAGGGACTTTGTTCTCTGTTATAACTCTAGGCCCTAGAATATTAACTTGTGTATACCAGTGTTCAATCCACATTTATTGAATGAAAATTCAAACAGCAATTCTACTAAGTAGGTACTATTAACCCCATCATAGGAAATTGAGAAAACTGAGGCCCATAGAAGTTAAATAAGTTGCCTTGGCTTTTTCAGTGATAATAAGGATTTAAATCCAAGTCTGTTCACCTCAAACGTGAACACATGGTCTATCTATTATGATCATATTCTTCACAACAGCTCCATGAGGTGGCTACAGGAGCCGGTAAGTTATTGGAACCTACAGGCACTGTGCTGGCTGGCTGAGGGGAACTTTGAGGCTTATGGCCAAGGGACTTCCTGCTCACGTGTTGGAGCTGAAGGGTAGTTTCAGGAATGAGCACCTTGGGGAGGATGCGATGCTGGAAACAAAGTTACCATTCCAAAGCTGAGTTGTCACACTCGCAAAGGAATCGATAAGGAGAAGAAACCATGCTGCAAAGTCAGGCAGGATTCAGGGAAAGCTGATTTGTATCAGGTTTAAAATGAATAGAGGAGAAATCCTTCTAACTGGAATTCGGGCATCCCTGACTTATCCTGAGTTGGTATACTCAGGGACACTTAACCAGGCAGGCAAACACGATGCTGTCGATCATGGATTGTCATGATGCCAACATCCTTTCCATCTCGGACTCTCTCCTCACAAGCCCTCCCTAAGTCCTACAGTTATTTACTCATGCTGTTCCTACCAGGGTATCTTTCCTCCAGCATATTCATCTGGTAAAATCCTATATATCCTCTAAAATCCAAGTCAAATATCATTTCTTCTCTTTGGTTCTTTGTGTCCCCATCTGTTTGGACAGACACAGACGCTTTTCAAGGGATCACTGAACTCTATTAATAGAACCTCCCACCGTACTGCTGGTTCTACTTTCACACAAATCAAAATTTGTTTTAGCTTATCCTGTCTTCTACGATGTTTATCAAAGACTCCACCTATATGTTACTCATCTTTGGTCTCCAGCTCACCAGCACATGCCTAGCAGTTTGGAGGAACGGGATACTGGAAATTGATCTTCATTTTTCAAGGGAGGATCTTGATGCTTGCCCAAGGCCATTAACGAATGGCAGAGATGAGATATAAATCTAAGTTTTATCCTCAAAATCTCAGTGCTTTTCCAGTAGACCATGCTGCCTCTCTTTAAGTCATTTTACCATACGGTTTCAGTTGGCTAACAAATGCCTAGGGGTGCTCTGATCAGCCTTCTCTCGAACTTTTGGTTTTAGCAAAAAGGCTAAGAGATAAAGTAAAAATTAAAATATTAATAGAAAAGAAAAGGAAAAAAGGGATAATTTCTTCCTACCAGGAAAAAGTTTATATCTTAACAGAAGCATTAGAACAGAGAGTTAAAAATGAAAACAGAGTGATGCTTTGCAGATTGAGAATCATCTGAGCTACGGTTATTTCACAAGTATTAGAAATTTAACAAGATATTCATAATGAAAATCATTTCAAATTTTCCTAGTAAGTCTCTTGGTTGTTTTCAATTTTAAAAATAGCACAGAAGTCCAGGACTGGGTTGCAGGGAACCCTGAAATGAATAGCAAAATGAAAATAATTCCCTCAAACATCTATATTACAGGTTTTTTAGATGAGTTAAAGAAAGAAGGAAAGAAGGAAGGCAGGAGTGGAAAAAAGGAAGAAGGGGAGAGAGGAGGAGGAAGGGAAGGAGGAGGAAGGGAAGAAGGAAGACAGAAGAAAGGACAAAAGGCAGAGGCAGGAAAGGAGGAAAAGAAGGAAGGAAGAAAGAAGGAAGGAAGGAAGGAAAGAAGAAAAAAAGTGGAAAATAAACAGAGGGAAATGAAAGGGAGGAAAAGGGAGAGAAAAGGAGAGAAAGGGAACAAAAGAAGAAAAAAATTGCTCATAATGAGTAATTTAAAATACATATTTAAAAAAGGCAGTCTGAAAAGGATTCACAGGATGCGTAAGAAAATAAACAAATTCATTTACAATTTCTATCCAAATGCAAATTGTGAATTTTTCCTTTGAACTAACGCTTGCATATTTCTTATCACAAGGACAGAATGAATTTTTAATAGGAAAATAATTTTGTGATATGGACATATTTCAGCATGGCTGAATGATGAACACCACATGGTCAAAAATGAAAAAATGTATTATAACCAACTGAAGACACGTGTACAGTTTCTATATTGTTGTAAAGATTTAGCATTCATCCTACTGCTGTTATAGTTCTTGAACATGGCAGCAGTTAGAATTGTGTCTTACTTTGCCAGTTGGTGTGTATCTCCCTCTGCCACCCCACACATAGCTGCCAAATGTTTTCATCAGGTACCAGCCCAGTCTTGACAACTTCGCAGTCAAGTGATGAGGTCTAGTGTGGAGAAATGAACTATCTGGTATGTGTTCTGATGCCACAGTCCTTTCACAAAAATGTTGGTAACTGTCCAGGTTACCATTAGCTTTTAGAAGCCAGTTCTTATTTTCAGCCTGATTTTATTGAGCTGGTCATATGTCATGAATGGAGGATGGTAGAATTTCTCAAATAAAATCTACAAAGTATGGAATCACTGGAAGATGCACCACTAAATACAGAATCCTTAAGAAGGCACCACCCAGAGGTTGGAGGAGCAGAGATTGAATAAATCAGAGACAAGAAGAAAACAGCAGTAAAATTCTCATGTGAGAATTGTGTGTAAGTCCATACTCCATAACTGCACTGTTCTCACACGTCAAATGCCACCCAAAATGGACCAACCGATGAATGTCTCTATACACCCATTAATTTCAGAGATTGATAAAAAGTTGAAAGAAACATTTTATGTGATGAGTTTGTTCAATACACTGAATAAAACTCTTCCCCAAATCAATGTAGTCATCACAATCCATTCAAGTTAAATATCAGCTATTGGAGTAGACAGAAAGGGATCTGACGTGAAATTTTTCAAAAGGAATGAGAACATAACTATTCCACCTACAATCTCTGACTCATCTAAGACCACAAAGGAAATTAATAGCAGAGGACTTCCGGGAGTCAGCTGGGAGGAAGCCTAAGAAAAATGATCTTGAAATATTCATGCTAAATCATTAGGCTTTTTGAAGATTTCAAAGGGGTCATGCTCATGTGTGGTGGAGATTCTTTTATTTTATTGAATAATTGAATTCCAAAGAGCAAGTTTCAATATATAACCATTAACTTCCATTATATAATTAGAGATTTGATGCCACAGAAATACTCTCAAATAAACCTAGGTTTTGTGACAGTCAATGCCACGCTGTGATGGGTGTTGCAGTCCATTAGTGAGATTATGCCTATAACAAACATAGCGATTATACGTATATTCTTAGGGAATGTCTTGGTTTGACTCCTCCCCAAAACAGCACCTCAGTCAAGGACTTGAGTGCAGGAAGTTTATTTGGGAGGTGGTCCTGGGAAGTAGAAATGAGGAGCAGAGACAATGGGATGGGGAAGGAAGATATATTAATAAAGGTTGCAGGAGTGAGTTCCTTACCACTTTGTACTGAGTAGGGGCTCAGTCCTACAGGGGATACTCCGAGAAACTATGTAGCATGTGCCTTAGGACTATTCTCCGAGGGGACAGAGAGGCTGGTAATTTACCCAGAAACTACCCCTCTCATTGCATTGGTTGAGGGCTGTCCTTAGATGGAGTATGTTAACCCCCCATTCATTCTAAGTTGCACCCACCTGCTGAGCAGTCTTCCACCTGCCCTTGAAGGACGGGAGGCACTGGGGATATGCAATGAACTGTCCGTTACAGTTGCACTGAAATCTGGGGGGTGCAGGGCACTGAAGGAATGTGGTGTGATGAATCACCAGTGTCTGCTGTAGAGAAGCAGGATGCTTTGGTAGCTGAGAGAAGGTCTGTTTAGTGTCAGCTTCATGACACTACTTCTCACTACTTGAGTATCTATAATCCTCAGTTTCCTCCTCCATAAAATGGTGACAATAATGGAATCCATATCACATATAAAATGCTTGATACAGGACCTGGCATGTACTAAGCATTCAGTGAGTCTAAATTGTTTTTATTTTATTTTTAACACCTCTTTTACCACCAACGATGCTCATCAACCTAAAGAAATATATCCGGTTTCTGTTAGCCTGAATTAGCCTTTAAGAATATCCCATTTCTCTTCTTGCTTTATCTGGCATTTGAAATAGCCAGTGGATGAGTTATGAAGTGTCATATTCACTGCGTAGTTTCTGTGCTCTTGGAATCATAGGACCTCAGGACTAAAAAAGGACTTTTAAGTGCATCCTATTCAATAGTGTGTGCATTGCCTTTCAGCAGATGCAATTTCCTTTTCTACCTTGAAGCCATCTGGGTGACTTTAAACAATCGAGACCGATTTGTGTGGGACCATTTCTTTACTTTTTGTCATCACCACTTATACAAACAGTGAAAGTCCAGACGGGGGAGGAAACACAGTTTGAAATGCTAAAAAAACATCACTTTGAAAAAAGTATTCAGTAGAAAGGATTCTCCTTATTCAAAAATGAATTATCCCTGAGACATTGCATTGACATTCTCTCCAAATTTGCTCAGAAATAGTACACATCATTATTTCTGTCCCAGTAGCAACCCTGATGTTGAAAAAAGTTTTTATACGACAGGGTTTTCACAGTCTTGGGCACACTATTTGTCTTCAGCGGCACCCTAACATAGCAATTATTCTGCCAGCCCAGACTTTTTCCGCTGCCTTCTAAACATAACACATCTACAGATTTAGTCAGAAGCATATCAGCCACTTTGCCATACAAAGGCTTTCCTTCCACCGAAAATGTGGCATGTGCTGAGTGTCTTTGAAGAGCTATAATTATCAACTACTAGTGATAGAAGCAGAAAAGGCACAAGACTGATGTGTGTTCAAGGTTTCCAAAGCTTGCTCAATTAGGATAAAAATACCTGGCAGGGCCAAAAGAAAAACACAAACACTGTGAGGTTTCTTTCCCTGCTCAACACATTTTTCATTCCTGTCCAGAAAAGGAAGGTACACCTCTTCAAAGGGATTTGTTCCAGTTAGTAAGCTCCTACCCAACAAACAGTTTCTTGAAGAAATCTGCAAAGCTGGCAACATAGAAGCCATTGTGTGCCACCCAACAAGTCTCTGGCTGGCAAAACCATCTGAAAAGGAAAATATATGTGGTATTGTCAATACAAGTCGGGACAATATGTCTCAGGACTTTTGCCAAAGGGCCGATTTAAAAGAGGGCAACATGAATACAAACAAAGACTGCAGCCCTTTTCCTGATAGTCTGTCCAACATACACACAGAATTTTTAATTGTAAAGTCCAAAGGGAATTTAAAGGTCATTTTGTCAACTTTTCCCTTGTCCTTCTCCTCCCCCTACTCCGGCCCGTGTTGCAGGTTCCTGCTAAAATCATATTCCACGTAGGGATTATCCAGCCGTTGTTGACAAACAGCTCAAAAAGGCATTGCTCAGCAGCCTGTTTTCTTGTCGGACAGCTCTAGAAATGAGAAAGGTATTTCTGATATAGGCCAAATTATATTTCTCTGTAACTTCTACTGAGTGCCTCATTCTGACTTCCTAGGGCAATTCTCTCTCCTTCTAGAAAATCTTTCACAGTTCTAAGGAAGTCTTTTCTATCCCTCAACACATTTTCCCACAAGCTAAATTGTCCCCAGTTCCTTGAGCTGTTACTCACATAATGTGGTTTCCAGACCCGTCCCATCCTAGTAATTAGTAGTAGTATTCTAGATATTGTTTTGAGAGATTCTGGAATGTGCCAGGCATCACTTTATGTACAATTCTCTCAATGAATACTCCCAAGGTCTCCCATTTCAGAGACGAGGAACACGAAGTATGCTGTTTGCTCAAATTTCACAACTAGCAAGGGAGGGAGAGGACAGGAAAACCCAGGCGCCTAAATCCAGCACGTTGTAATAAAGAACTGAGCTTGAAACCAGTTGCCAAGAAGTCCTCCTGGTTGTTTATCGCCTCAGGGTGGTGCCCCTAAATGAAAGCATGTCTCCATATACAGTCTGATGGGTACTGGGTGTAACTGGCCTTTGAGTTCTTTGAATGATGCCCAAAATGTTAGTAATAGTTCTAAAGAGCCAAGTCTCTATATTGCCTCATAATGAATTTATGACCAAAGCCAGTCACTTACTATATGTACATTTATACATGCATATATATGTATGATTTATGTGAAATATCAGAAACTCTAGTTCTATATATCCAGGAATCCAGATCATTGAGACCTCTTTGAACATTGATAATATTATTCAATGAATTAATTATAATTCCAAATTGTGCATCAAGTAAAATTTGAAAATAACATTTTCCATGATGTTCATAGAATTTCTTAATGAAAACAATTAATTAGAAGGAGAGGAAAGCTATAACACTGAGACAGCATCCATTATAAGCACCTGTTCATTGTGGATGGCAGGACAAAGAGCTACTGAGTTGCTGGACTAAATGATCTATTCCTGCTGATTCCCAAATGCTCGCCTTGTTGTTTCCTACAGGTCCCAAACCAGGGACTTAAAAATCATGTATCACTCAAGATCCCAGCCAAAAAAAAATTCAAATCAGATAATTAGTTAAAGAGACTTTAATGAAGGAAATAATTTGAGGCATAGGCAGGTTATCAGAACCAAAAAGAGAAGTTGGTGCACCCAAGAATTAGTCACTATGAGAAGCTATTACAAGCCCTGGATGTGAGAAGATGGGGTTAGGGTGGGAGGAGGAGGAGGTGTGATAGAAATGGAGTTACTATAAATGGTGAGAGGTGGAGTCATGGAAGACAGGTTGTGTGTTGGGAGATGTAGTGGGGAGATACTCAGACACCCCAGAAATGTGCTGCTGAAGCAGAGGGGGAATAGGGAATAAACACCAAATGTCTCTCCTCCCCTGCCCTCCAGCAGCTGATAGTACCTCCCATTGGCTAAACCCAAACTCAGGTCAGCTGGTCAGGGAGTCTGCATAACGCAGCTGTCTAGAGCAAGGAGCAGGTGAGAAAACAACGGAGACTGGATAAAGTCGGGGTGAGTTAGGAGTGGCAGCAAACAGAAAATAAGTATATGTCCTTGCTCTAGTTTGGCTAGTGGTCAATTTCCCTGACAACTTCTTTTCCACATTAGTAAAGGTTATTTTTAAATTTATATTGAACAGCATACCTTTCCATTTCCTTATGAAAATCAGAGGTCTCCTCCGAGCCCCATGGAGGAACTGTCATCTTCCAACCAGCCAATAATTTTACATTTGAGAAAAACAGAGTCCAAGGTCAGGACCCACAGTCAAGTCCCACATGCATTAAACCTCTTAAGATACTTTTAGAATCAAAACATTAAGAGCAAGTTTTCTACCTTGCAGAAAACTAGGATTTGCTAAGTCTTTCCAAGTTGTACTACTGTCCGAGAAAATAAAGATGACTCAGTAGCTATTTCATAATTATTAGTATTTTCCCAGCATGCTTGGTTCTCATATTTGGCTGTTTCACTGGTTCTATGGCATGATAAGGTACTTTAATCTCCTGGGTTTTATCAATAAAATACAAAAGATTGGAATAGATAATATTGCAAATCTTGATAATTCAAGAAAGGTCCATCTGAATTACTTTCAAAAGAAGATAATTTTGGTTTGGGGGTTTCACTAAACTTTTGGTGCAGATATTCATTGAACTGGGCTTTACATTTTAAGAAGTTGGGAATTTCTTTAAAAGATAATGCTACAGCTTGCTATCTGTCTTCTCCAAAATTCAGATGTTGAAACTTAATGGCCAACGTGATAGTATTTAGAGGTGGGACCTTTAAGAGGTCATTAAGCCATGAGGTCTCCGCCCTAAAAAATGTAGTTAAGGCTCTTAAAATAAAAGAGGCTTCGCAGAGGGTTTGAGCTTACATTCTACCAGTGGAGGACACAATGTTTCTTCCCTCTGGAGGAAACACCTGAGAAGCCGAGAGCAGCCCTCAGCAGAAAACCAAACCTGCTGACCCCTTGATCTTGGACTTCTCAGCTTCCAGAATTCTGAGAAAATAAATTTCTGTTCTTCATAGATTACCCGTCCCAAGTACTCTGTTATGGCAGTACAAATGAACCAAGATAGATAAAGAGGTAAAAATTAAGTATTTAAAACATATATAATTTTTTTCTAAAAAAAATTCTCAAAATAAAAATAAGAAAAAAATCTACAGAATCATAAACCTTATCTTCTACACACATATAGGAATAAACTGAATGCATTGAATTATTTTCTTTCTACAAATATTCTAGATTCAATTATATTCAGTGTGCTTCCTCCTGTGTTGTTTTATCTCAAGTCAGAACTAGAACAAAGTATATTTTCTTGAAAATAGAGTCCTTGTTTTGTGTATTCATTTATCTTGATACAATGCTTCTTTATATTAATTATATAACAGTTCTGTGATAAGGTGCCTTATTGCTGCTGCTTAGTTAATCCTCCTGGATTGATACTTAAAAGGGTTTAAAATTTTTTTCACATACAAAGAGTTTCATAGTTGCACGAGCCAGATGGTTGATCTTCCCAAAGATAATCCCAAGAGGATCCTGCTCCCTCCCCCTCCTCTATCTTCCTATAAGAATTCTTCTATTGAAAGAGTGAATAATATCAGACATATCTTCTGCTGTGGTCAGTTATTGCTCATGTTTCATATTTGTCTGGTTCATTAGTAAGCGCAAACAATGTTTCATTCAGTCCCTAGTGTTCATGCAAAACCAGCTGTATCTAGATAAATATTAAGTCACTCAGGAAATCTCCAGAATAAAGAGTATGTATTGACAACTTTATTAACAAAGTTGGACAATGATCACACTTGTTACTTCATGATGAGTACATTTCAACTAGTACATCGCAAAGTGTCAAAGCCCTTGGCTGGAAAATATACTCACAGCAATTCTCTCTTGTAGCAAATCACTCTACCTTTCACAAATTTAGATCATATTTAGGAAGTCTTGGCTGATGGTCTTTGTTATAAGGCTTTACGTAATTTTCCTATTATGGTCTATATGTTTGAAAATTGATACTTTCACATAGATTTCAACTAAAACCACAAAATTCTTGATTTTTTTTTTAATTAAAGAGAATCACACAGGTAAAATCTTCATTCAGATTCTGGAGAGCTAAGCAGAGATGCTTGATGCCAATGAATAAATGATGATACTACTTTAATTTGTAATGTTACCAGTTAGAAACAATGATTTAACTCTAATTGTCTACAACAATAAAAACTGGAACCCTCAAGAAATGTGGCCACTTATTTGCAGGTATATATCAAATTTCTTGTGATAATACCTTCTGTAAAAGGTTACTCCATAAACGACAGGAGCAAAGTCTCTTGAATTTGTTCCACCTCAAGACCCTCTACTGCAAAATGGTAAGGATGAGTTAGTTTCATTTTCTTTTAAAAATTAAATTACATTTGTAAAATTGATGCATAATAATTGTACATATTAATGGGGTACATAGTGATGTTCCCATACATGTATTGTATGTTGATTATAGCAGGATAATTAGCATAGCCATCATCTCAAACATTTATCATATCTTTGTGCTGGGAACATTCATTATCCTCGTTGCTATTTGAAACTACATAATATATTATTGTTAATTTTAGTCATACTACAGTGCTATAGAACCCTAGAACTTATTCCTTCTATCTAGCTATAGTTTTGTCAAATTCTCTTCTATCCATCCCTTCCCCCTACCCTTCAAGGCTGGGTTAATTTCTTACATGCTTTACAGATATAATATACAAACTTTCCAGATATATGGAAACATGCCTAAGCCCTGAAGAGACTAAATTGTATGGATACATAGACAAGTATTTTATTGGTTAAAAGGTGTGTGATGGAACGATATGTAGCAATCAATTCCTACAGAAAGTCCAGGTACCATGGGGATTCGCCAGGGGCCCATTTGATCTATTTCTCTTCTCCCTTCAATGTTCCAGCTGTAACAGTTAAGTAGTTTTCTTAGACAATAAAAAATGAATAAAGTCCAAAGGTTTTTAAAGAATGAAAACAAAACAATAAAAAGAATATATCCTTATTTCCCATCATCCATATCTGTGTTAATTTTGGGATTCACAAATGTTTAAACATTTTTTTTGTCATCAGAATATTGGCTATCATTAAGATGATTTTCTAGCTATAGGGATATATTTTCCAGGGATTGACTACTGGCTTTCAAGCTCCAAGGTGTTTCTGTCCAAACACAAAACTAGTTTAAATCACCTCATTTCATGGTGATCTTTATGTGATCAGTTTACATTTCAAATACCCTTAAGACAGAAGCTCAAAATAAATAAAACTCTATTATTTAGGAATCTTCTCATTCCTGTAGTTTAATGCTCTTTGAAACTAACATAATCTTCCGTAAGACTCCTTCTGTACCCTTAACAGGATAATACATACGTATCCACAAATAAACCTGCAAATCCTAAGATATTGTGAATTAAAATAAAAGAGAAAGTAGAGGTCATAGTAGTTTCAAAAGAGAACAAGAGATGACTTAGGTAAAGGCAGCTTTTGAAAATTTAAGAACTTTGGTGCATCGTAAGAAGAATTTTCTGTGCCTGTAAAAAGGCCAATAATCTAGAGGAAAAAAACAATAAAAAAAAAAAGAAAAATCTAACCAGTTAAGAGAAAGGGGAAAAAAAGATTTAAAACAAATATAAGGTAGACTTTAGAAAATGTAGTAGGAGAAGCATAATATTAGAAAAGATCCAAGTTTTATTTACAGATCTGCTATTCACATATCATGTAAATATTCAAATATCATCTATCTAAATATCTAAATATTATAAATCTAAATATCACACAACTTTAAAGATTGATAAATATCTGTTTAGGATATAATATGAGTATTATGAGCCATATAATTCTTTAAAAAATTTGACATAAATTCCAACTCCCTTAGTTAAATGTCTACATATATCTGTACCTAAGTTTTTCTTATGAAATAGTAACAGTTTATGCTACTTGTTTTTATGGGTCGTAGGAAAAAATACATCCTGCCATTTTTTGATGCCTTTAAAAGAAGTTGTTTCTTTTTTAGGTATTGTTTGAAACGGGCTAATAAAAGAATATATTCCTCAGTCTTAAATGCTTCAGTGTGCTAATGCCCCCTAGATGCCTTAAAGTGTGGCATCTTTACTGCAACAACTTTAGCCATTGACCCTGAACTCTGTGGAGGGAAAAGATACAGTAGGTAGGCAATTTGCACTGTGTTGACTGTTAAATCATTCACTCACTCTTGCCAAAATATTTACTGAATACCCGCTCTTCACAAAGCACTGGGGATGCAAAGGTAGACTAAGGGAACCTTACAGTGCAGAAGGCTCTAAAGAGATGCTTAAAATAACTGGAGAGAGTGGTATTCTGATGGCCTTATGAGAGCATGTCCTTGACTCTCTTTTCCCTCCCAATTTCCTTTCTGGAGTAAAGTCAACAACCAAAGAGCAAATACGCAGTTCCTGGAGGTCATGTGCGAGGCCAAGTGTGTTCCCAATCACCATGGAAGAGCAGAGTGGATGGCTTCCTTCATCCCAGGGCCAGGTGAGATAGCCAGTGGCCAGGTTCTAAGCAGAAGCACTTCTTGTGGCCTGGGATGAGGACTGAGGATTTTCTGGCTATCTGCACCAGGAAGGGGGGCAATAGACTGGACCCCATTATTGTTGTCCATAACCCTAGAGAGGTACCTCATCCAGCAGGGCTGGGAGATCTGGCTGGGGACTGCAATCATTTGACTCCTGAAGCACCCTAGACCTTGTGTCTCAGACGCAGCTGTGGCTTACATCCCCAGATGCCCAAGAACCTTGTTTTCTCATTGGTTTGTAAGAGTCATTTGTATGTTAGAGATAACATCTATTTCCTTTTTTTTCTGATATATCTTATAAATTCTACCTTTGTCTATTATATCTTTTGCCAATCAGAAGTTTAACAGTGTTAAGTAGACAACCTGCCAGTGTTTTCCTTTATGGTTTCTGGGTTTTGTGCCATGTCTAAAAATGTCTTCTCCTATTCCACAGTTATAAAAAGTATTTTTTGCATGTTCTAGTAATTTGGGATGTCCTTCAATGTTTAGATACTTATTCCATGTGGAATTTATTTGCTTAGATGGTATGAGGTAGGGGTGCCAAAATTGCTTTTACGTGTGGATATCCATTGTCTCAACATCTTTATAGAAAAGACCATTTCACTATTAATTGGAAATGTCACTTACACTAGATGTGTAATTATCAAAAAACAAACATATATGAAATTATGTATAAATATATAAAAAGTACAATATAAAAATAAAATTTATAACATAAAGATATAAATAATTACATAAATACATAAAATCTATTTATAAGCATATACAATTTATAAAATATGTTCATATATTTTTTGAGGGCATGATTGCCTCATATTGGCATAATTTGTATGGTGATATTTTCTCAGTATCATTTACTGACAATTTCTTTTCCTCCACTTGTCGATCTTTACAGGCTACAATGATGTGTATGTGGCCCACTAAGTTTTCAAAGATTTTCCCCAATACCTAATTAGCTACATAATTGGTATATTTTACCCACTATTTCCTTGAGCACTGTCTTGAAGGTTCACAGAGCCCTAGTAAAAGTGGGGTTTTAACATCAAATAGGAAATTTTTCTTTGCCACTCTTGTGGACACTGCCAAAGCTTACCTATGCACATTTTTTGACAGTAATCTTGGCCCCAAAATGTTCATCATAATAAAAAATACCGGTAGAAATATACACCACACTAGAGAGAACAAATAGGTGGTAAAATCAGTGAGATGTCAGTCTAGTATTAAGATAAGGGATGGCTGGCTATTTGAGAAATACATATTACCTGCTCTACTTGGTACTACAATAGATTTATGTTCATGTGTTTGTATATAGTTCAATGAAAACATTTCTAAAATAATGGTACCATAATAAAATAAAATAGCATTTCTTGCAGCCATTCTAAATGAGTTTTGCCTGTCTTTTGAACACTTTCTAATCTCTTTTATTCCATTGATCTAGTTGTCTATTCCTGTACCACCAGATGATATTTTAGTATATAGTGGCTTTAGAATGTTTTCTCTTCTAACCTAAAGTCCGTCTAATCATAGGATGATTCTAAGTTTCTTTCCTGACTTCCATTCCCAGGAAAGCTCCCCTTTACTGAGGTCTTAGAAATGGAAAATTTTTATCCATTTTCCCCTTTTGAAAACAGAACTGCAGTCCACACGGCTCTGATAGGCTGACTTTACTTCTACCTACAGGGAAAGACGTGCATTCTCGGCCTGGCCTAACATATCATCAAAGTCCATGTCTACAGTATGTCCAGTGTTGGCACATGCACTGAGTTAGTCCAACAAAAAGTTTATCAGGGTTTTCACTGGAACAAATGGAACTGGGGATCTTTATTGGATTTGGAGTCTAGAGCACAGGGCAGCACATGGAGAGAAACCAACAGATACCAAACCCAGGAAATGAGGGAGGGAGGGAGGGAGGGAAAGCAGGGGGGCGGGGGGGAGAGAGAAGTGACACAAGAGAGGGAGAAAGGATAGTTGTTTGGTGTCAACAGATTTTTTAAATTAAAAATCTCCTCCCATGTATTCACAATGTAAAAGCACTAACTTGAAGTGTTTGCTGTTTTTTTTTTTGAACGCAAAGTGAGAATTCCAGATTTAATGAAGTAGAAATAGTCATTGTTCAAAAAAGTGAACGCACATAAATGCACATTGTATTTGATATTCTTAAAGATGGAATTTCAGAAAGAAGTAGAGAATATACCATTATTTTCCTGGTATGGAGAAAAATTTTAGTGTATCTCATCTAGGAATCACTTAGAATCATTCTAACCTATCGTTAAAGATGCTTGAAATCTAATTAGTGCTCATCTTTCCATAAGGGGCTATTCAACCACAGTAATGATATTTCAAAAGATGCTTAAACTAGTCACACCTTCCTTGAAAAAACTATCTTTGCCTTTCCAGTATGTCTGATATTGGGAAATGGGATATTGACTTTTAAAAGAATCCAAAAGTTTATATGAGAGAGATAGGGCCACAGGAAAAAGAACGATGGCTACTATATTGTGAGGCCTGCTGACCTGTGGGGATCACAACCGGTGTGTCACTCAGGCACACATGTTAGATTTCTACTGCTGTGTAATAAATCACCACAAATTTAGCACCTTAAAACAACACACCTTATTTCACTGTTTCCATGGTTTGGATGTCTGGGCACACCTAGCTGAGTCTTTTGTCAGTGCCTCATATGGCTATAATTAAGGTGTCAGCCAGACTATGTTAATATCAGGAGGCTCAACTGGGGAACAATCCATTTCCAAGTTCATTAAAGTTGTTGATAAAATTCAGTATCTTGAGCTGTATGACTAGGACCCTGGCTTTTTGTTGGGGCCTTAGATACAGGAGGCTAACCTACACTACTACCTAGAGGTTGCTGTATTGCCTTGCTATGTGGGTTTCTCCAACAGGGTCACTAACTTCATCAATTCTGCAAGGACAGTCTGTCAGCTCCAGAAGGGCTCAGTCCCTTTTTTAAGGGCATTTACCTGATTAAGTCAGGCGCATCCAGGATCATCTCCATTTTGATAAACTCAAAATCAACTGATGTGGGAGTTTTAATCATATCTGCAAAAATCCTTTCACTTTTGTCATATTCTATTATTGGTTAGAAGCAAGTCCTAGATTGTGCCCATACTGGAAGGGCAGGGATTATAGAATGCATGAACACCAAGGGGTGGGGAATGCTGTGAATCATCCTAAATTCTGTCTACCATGTCTACGCTGCATAATTATGTATAATAAGGATAAAAACTCTCTTGATACTTACAGTGTATCTACACAAGAACTAAGTTATTGGGTACCTTGTAGGTATCATGCCAAATTCCACCCCTAATACAAAGATTAACTTTGTAACTCAATTCATTTCAACAGATATCCTACTGTAGACATGTCATATGCCATTGATTCATGGACTACATAACATGGTCCCAACATAATTGGTGCAAACTTTTGTTAGAACATGCCTATATACATGAGAGACTGTGTGGTATACTGGAAACTGTGCACACTTTGGATTCATGAGGGTGTCAATTTGAATGTGGCTTCCACTAACCAGGTCCTGCCATAAGAAATCTCAGTTTCATTATCTGTGAAGTAGAGGAAACTATCCCTGGACCCCTGTAATGTTGGGGAAGGCAGTACCATGGATAGAGGTCTTGGTCGAAGGTATGGGCCCTGGAGCAGACCTCTGCCTGGCTCTTACTAGCTGTGTGACCATGAGAAGCAAATTGTATAACCTCTCCAGACCTCAATGTTCACTTCTTTTTCACAACATTAATAATCGTTTCTAATTCATGTTGTTGAAATGTTCAGTGGAGTGCATGGCATATAGATATGAGTTGCTCCATAAACATTAGTTTTAATATTTTTAATAAACATATATAAATACCTGGCACAGTAATTTATTCAACAAATATTAACTGGGCATCTAATCTGTCCTAGGCCTTATCATAGGGATAAAGCAGTGAGCAAGACATTAGGAATTTCCACCTTCTTGACCTTACATGTTTATATACATAGGAATTATTATTATTTTATAATTGTGTCCTCTGCGATATGCTAACATCATTAAAGAAAGAAACTAGGTATTACTTATCTGTGAAACTTTAGTGCCTGGTGTGTTGGACCCATGTAGACAATCCGTAAAGTATTATATGAATGAAAAAGTGAAAAATAATAAAATAGAGACCATACCTTCAAAAATGTTTAAATTCTAGAAGGGAGTGCAGACACAAAATTATTATAACTAGAATTAATTCATGAATTAAACTGTCAACTCGCTTCCTGTGTCATTGGAAAAAGTGGTACACAAAAATCACACCTATTGTGTTTTTAGCTTAAGAATAGAAAATCAAGTTCATAAGAGTAGGAAAGAAATAAACACATTAGTCATAGAAAATAATAGTCATTGTGGCTGAAAATCATCTTGCAATTTTCTGGTAATAAGGGCAAAACCAAAATATGATGGGCTGACTAATTCATGTTTTTTAATGTAATAGAAAGCCACGTACCAGAGGAAGAGGTTATCCCCTGGTACTACCCGCAACTATTCTAGATGTCATACTGATAGAATTAAACACTTTTGACCCCTGGTGGTTTAGTGGTTAGATTTGATATTCTTATTGCTATGGCCTAAGTTACCAAACAAAACACTTTTGAGCATCTGACTATCTACAAACAGACTTCATTTACACCACTCCTGGGGGCAATTCACAATGGCTCATTCTCAGATGGATAAAACCAATTGACCATGATGGTGATGGTGATGATGATGATGATGATATACTCATCATTTATTGAATATTCACTCTGTGCCAGCTCCCTTTTTATTTTCTTTATATATTAATGTTTTCTCATTTAATCCTTGCAACAACCCCGTGAGGCAGTTATTTTTATTACTTACATCCACAGCGGAGGAAATAGGCACAGGAGATTGGAGAACTTGCCAAAGGCCACACAGACAGAATATGACACCAGCAATCTCACTCTACAGCCTGTGTTTCACTTTGCAATACACAGTTCCCCTCCTGACGAAGACTTTCAGAAAGCATGGACAAAGGCGGCTTCCACGGTGCAAGTCAAAATAACCATATTCGCCCCAAACTTAAAACCTTCGGTATATCATTAATAATTTCTCCTAGATTTTTTTTTTCTAGAATCTTGTCTTGCTCTACAGTTATCAGAAAGTTAAATTCCCAGACGTTTACTATTACGCCTCTGATTCTGAGGTTTTCCTCTTCAACAACTAACATGGCCAGGGAAGGACCGGATGCTGCAAGGAATTTGTTTCCTGTTGTAACTATCCTCTCTAAAGCTAATTGTATTAATACACCTTCCTGGCTCTAATTAGAACTCTGGTTAACCTCTGCCTACTGTGCCCAACATGCTGATTCTGTTCACTCTGGGAAATTGGTTTCAGCCAGAGCTGATGAATGGCTCCCACATGTGATTGGGAAACCTACAGATAATAAAGCCAGGGGGTCATGCTGTTCTGCCACCACAGACGCCCCTGGGAGAAGTCATCCAGGTGTGGTGAGTTCAGTGTTAAATTTATCTCAGGACAGGAAATATTTTCCCCTGCCACTGGATTTCCGCACCTCTGAGTTGTGTATTTTAATGGATGAGCAGCGATATCTCTCCTCCTTTGTCCAGCAATTGGGCTGGATCCATCAAAGGTTTAATGTTGGCAACCTCGACTGCCACTTCTAAGTTGCTGTCACTTTGATCATGAAGAACAGACTTTCTTAGAAAAGAAACAAACATGGAATTGAAAGAAAGTGGTTCAAAAAAAAAAAAAAACAACTGCTACAAACCACAGTACATAGTCATTTGGTAATGCCGTGAAAGATCTGGATTTTATCATCTGCTAAGGACTCAATTGTGTCATCCACCAAATTCATATGTTGAAGCCCTAACCCCCAATGTATTTGGAGATATGGTCTATAAAGAGGTAATTAAGTCATAAGCATGGGTTTCTGATACGATAGGATTAGTGTCCTTAGAAGAAGTAGTACCAGAAAGTACCTCCTTCCCACCACCCCAGCCCAGCCCTCATGTAAAAACAAGAGGTGAGCACACAGAGAGATGGTGGCTGCCTACAAGCCAAGAGACAGGACTTCAGAATGAAACTTACCTTGCCAGCGCCCTGATCTTAGAATTACCAGCCTCCAAAACTAAAATTTTTGTGGTTTAAAGGATCTAATCCATGGTGTTTTGTTATGGCAGCCCAGGTAGACTGATGCAGCATCCAAACCCTTTCAACTTGAATTTCTAAATTAAATTTCAGCTAATATTTTGTTTTTTATAAGATCCCCATATGAAAACTCAGACTCCAAAGTAATTTTTGTCGGCACTCTACATTACCTAGAGAACTTTATACCATTGTTCAGAATGTGCCCGCACACGCAGCAACCCATAGATGTGGCCTATCAGACTGAATATTCAAGTCCCTTAATATCATGCATTCCAAATACAATCTTCAATCCCTTGCCCACAATTCAGAAATCCTGAAACCTTTGTTGCATTTTGCTGGGAATAATTCTCCTTCTCCCTCTCCCTCTACTTCTGTTTCTGCTTCTTTTTCAAAAAAAGCAAAAAGGGTGATGTTTCCATTCAGGGAACCTTCCTTACAGTAGAGCCAGCCTGGCTGTTCAGATAGATCACTACCGTAATTAAGCCCATGTCCAGCAGGTGACAGTGAAAATAGCCTCTTGGTGTTTATTTTAGAGATTTTGTTAATTTACATAGAGAACTTCAACATTTGGAATAGTGCCTGAAGCTGAGTAAACTTTTGATTGTTCAGTTTTGTTTCCCATGTCATTTGGAGCTCAGAAGTAATTGAAGGAGATGGTGATATGTTTATTAATGTATAACAATGCATATTTAATTATATATCAATACATAATATGTAATAATATGACATAAACTCTTTTAATATGCCAGACCAATAAACAAACAGTAAGAGAAGATTTTTCTCTTTAATTCCATTTTCTCTTTGATGAAAAATAGAAATAGGAAATTTTCGTCATAATCAACACTACTGTAGTTCTATTGGCCTATTCGTTGAAAGGAAACTTTTGCATCAGAGCCAGTATGAGTCCTAACATCCTCTCAACTAGATGCATTAAACATGCACCTGTGAGGCTCACATTCTCAGCCCATCCTGTTCCCAGTGGAAGTGATGCTGAGATCAGTAGTCTCCTGGTACATCAGCTCAGCCTGCCATTTCCAACCCTGTCTTGTACCCAGTTTTCCTGAAACATCTCAGCCTTAAAACTGACATGGAAAGAACCTAGTTTTTCCATGTCCCCTAACTCTTTGTGATCAACTCTACCCTCACACATTCTTCCATCTTGGACTGGGCTTCCACTGTTTTGCAAATGTAACTCAAATTAGTGGCACATTTTCCCATTTCCCCCATGGTCTTATCTTCTAGTTTCAGATCTACCTTCAGATCTACCTTCAGCCGCAATGTAAATAATCCCTGGCTTTACTCCAGTTCTCAGACCCTCAGCCTTCATCATGCAGTGTGCATCTACCTGGAATACACTTCCAGCTTTCTCCAATGTGACCTGCCCTTCTGTTACCTAACCCTGAACTGTCATAAACACAGGTACTTACTGTGGTTAAAGCAGATTAATGTTTGAACTCAGCCTCTGACACAAACAACTGGGTAAGTTCAAGTCAGTGTATCCTTTAAAGCCACCAAAAATTAATTCACCTTTTTAGGCCATTGAGGGTTCATCCATATACATGGCAAAACATAATGCCTACCTCAATTTGAGGCTGAAAGGATTAAAATGCCTGTACAGAGTAGATCCTCAAAAATTTTAGTGTTCTTCCCTCTTTTTATCATAAAAAGCTTCATTAAAAAATCTTCCTACATAAACACCCTAATGTTGATCAGAGGTTTGACATTTTTCTGATCATGTCCTTCAATAAGAAGTGAATTTTACATCATCACTCATACATGCATACATATATAACTGAAGTTTCACAAACCAGCATTTAATCTTACTAGCTGTGATATGCTCTGACATTTTCTACTCTATAGTACTTGACTATTATATTCTTTTTTTTTAAATTGTAAGTCTCGATCCAAAAATTGAATTCACAACCCACAAATGGGTCACAACCTGAAAAGAATAATAGCTAACAACATCACTGTATCAACTTAGCCACCAATGACACTGAAATCTACGAGCTCTCGTTCCAAAAGAAATTCTCTTGCCTTCCCACCATGAGTTATTTCATTCAGCTATTAAAGCATTAGAGGAGCTAAAAAAAAAAAAAATCCAAGCCAGTTGTTCCTACTCTACAAATTAAAATAGAATGAGTAGCCACTTTGTCAGCCACTTTGATGGCTAATACCTAAAGTGCCCAAGACCGACAGGAAGGTGTGGTCAGGCACGTCTACCCAGAGCATGTTCCTAGGGTAAGGTACAGGTGAGCAAAAAGATGCACAGACATCACTTAGGCAGATGTAGGAAATCTCCTCTATTCTTCGCAGGGATGATATTAGTCTCCCAGGGGCTTTTAAGAAGACTTTCTCTTCCAGGAACCCCCAATGGCATCTGAATCACACAACTAATCCACAACCCACAACAAGTTCCATATTAACTGCCATCAGATAGAATTCAAACTCTGTTTTCCCCTCTTCTTATGTTTCTGAGAACTATTTGTCAGAGATGCCATGCAAACATGTAGATGGAGGCCACAGAAGCTCCTCACTTCTGACACCACTTTTGTTCTCCAACATTTAGCAAAGGCAATCTGGACTACCTGAGTCCACAGTCAGCTGCTTCCCTGCAATATCTAAACTCAAAACAGCAGGGTTTCCTATTCAATCTGCCACAATTCCTTCTTCACGGTTCCTGATACACCTTTGCAGTTTAATGGTGGTTTCTTTGGGGATGGAGAATTCAAACCAGGAGTGAATAATCCTGCCCAACCTATTGACATTAAATATTATTTTCCTGTGCTATTTTACCTAAACATAGCTGTAAAAACCCTTACAGTTGTCCTCAGATTTTTAAAAAATTTTTTGGAGACTGAAGTCATGGAGGCTTGTGCTGAGGATATCCTGAATCATTTGGATCCATCCTGGTTTTATCCTCTTTCTTTAGTTTTATTCAAACAATCTTAAAATGTCTCCCTCAGCAGACGGCTCCCTGTGCAGCCCGCCCTACCCTCCATTCAAGCTACAGCTGTATTTTCTAACTCATCTAAGGCCACTTGTGATTCGAAAATAAGATTTCATGGTTTAAAGCTTCAAATCTTCAGAGGCCAGGTTTCTCTTGAGACTTTCTGTTTGGAAGAATAAACTGGACTTTCATCTTCCATGAGTCTCAGCTACATACCTGGGTATGTCCAGATTTCTATTCTTTTTTTTTTTTTTTTTTTTTTTTTGAAAAATTTAATAACAATTTTTCCCGGTGGAAAGTGTTTTGGCATAATCCTCGCTCACATCAACCACAAAAAACAGGGCGCAATTTATGACACAAACAAAACCAACCAATT
>CAUYRT010074191.1:0-47774 GCA_963574885.1 Lepilemur ruficaudatus | reverse complement strand
AGCTCACAGCAACCTCAAACTCCTGGGCTCAAGCGATCCTTCTGCCTCAGCCTCCCGAGTAGCTGGGACTACAGGCATGAGCCACCATGCCCAGCTAATTTTTTCTATATATATTTAGTTGGCCAATTAATTTCTTTCTATTTATAGTAGAGACGGGGTCTCGATCTTGCTCAGGCTGGTTTCGAACTCCTGACCTTGAGCGATCCGCCCGCCTCGGCCTCCCAGAGTGCTAGGATTACAGGCGTGAGCCACCGCGCCCGGCTCAAAATCTAGTTTTTAAAGATGTTTTCTTTATTGAGGGTGGGCCACTTGGCTTCCAATGAAGTCGCCTACTTTCTTAAGTGTACGTGTGTGCCTGTCTTTGACCAAAGCTGTTCTCTGATAGCAATGTACGGCGTAGTTTACTTCCATTGATTTAGAGTCCCTGAAGCTAAGCCGAAGGTTACTTATTGGGAAAGTTATGATGAACAAGCAGTGGCTTGTGTGACGCTCTGAAGCCTTCAGTTAAAACCAATTTGACTCTTCTTTGTTTCGTAGGGAAGAAATCATGGTGATAATGCCCTTTCTCGTTTAAAATCTCCTTTCGGCATATCCATTTTTTAAATGCTAATTGGTTAAAATATAATAATAGCACTTGGAGCCTGTTAATCTTGTTTCACACACTAGTCTCTTCCCCGTGCTTAGCAGACCATAAGGTGTGAGGGAGTGTTTGCTGCTGTGAAATGGGTTGCTGGGAATCTTGGGCTCCAAATAAACAAAGCATTTGGGATGGTTTTGCTGTAAATAAGACTAAGAAATTCAAAGCGAAGGCTAATCCAACTTTCCTCTCCCTCTGCCCGCGGCCACTGCGGTCCACAGAACGGCTACACACCGCTGCACCAGGCCGCGCAGCAGGGCCACACGCACATCATCAACGTCCTGCTCCAGCACGGGGCCAAGCCCAACGCCACCACCGCGGTAAGGCAGATGCGGCTGTCCCCGCCACCACGCTTTCTTCTTCTTCCTCCCCCCTCGCCCTGGTGGCCTCTTGTCTGAGCTGAGTTCAGATGCATCATCCTTCATTAAGCCCCCGGACTCTGGAAAGCCCCAGGTTTGGGGAAAGCCTTTCCAGAAGTCATTGTAACTTCCCCGGAGTGCTTTCCTGGGGAGAGAGAGCAGCCGGCCTGCCTGGGCTCGCTCTCTCTCTGCTTGGGGATTGCCGGGGTGTGCTCTGCTTCCAGCTTGCTCTCAGATGTGAGCACAAATCCACCGCTCCCTCCCCTCCTGCTTAAGGCAAGCAGCCTTCTTTGAGGGTGCTACTGGCTTAGACAGAGCTCCTTGGGCTGTGGAGCCATTGAAATGTAAACTAAGCTGTGCAGTTAAACAAACCCAGGGCCCCCCAGTGGGCTGGGCAGCTTGACTTGCTTGCTCGTGCAGTTTCGCTGCACAGTGAACTTTTCAGCACAGCTGTAGCTAAATATGTTACTGTATTCCCCATGGTAACATCAACCTGACCTCGATGAGGAGTAAGTGTGCCTGGTGCTTGCAGACAGTTTTTGGAGGCATCCAGAGGTGCTTTTCTACGCCTGATACAGTGTTTGTGGAAAATATTTGACAACCTTAGGGTTAAAGCGTCAAGTGCTTTTTATTAAAAAGAGCAGGCAGATGCAAGCTTGTTGTGTTACCATGGTGACCCGGGCCATAGTCTAAAGAAGTTACAAAGACAGATTTAGACGTAATGGTAAAAACTAGTGATTTTCCTAAGCGGTGCCTTGTTTTGGAAGGAAATGCTGGCTCATGCAGAGCAGCGGGTGATCTCATTGGCTCGCAGCGCAGTCCTCCCTCTCACTCCTCACTCTCTCTCTTTGCACTCTGTCTGCCTCCAGAATGGCAACACCGCCTTGGCGATTGCGAAGCGTCTGGGCTACATCTCCGTGGTCGACACTCTGAAGGTTGTAACCGAGGAGGTCACCACCACCACCACGGTGAGTACCAGGGACCGGCCCGCCTCTGCCCTGCTGCCTTGGTTTTCACGCCACATACACGCACAGTCCTTTTCACTCTCAAAATGTTTGGAGCTTTTAGTTTGGAACTTCTTTTGTTGAAGGTAGTGTAGAGCGTGCACAGAAGTGTGCAGAAGTCAATGAATGGACACAAGGAATGCAGGGGTTTTCGCTTCTTTTACTCAACATAAATCCATATGAAATGTGTGAATCCAGTTTTATAATACTTAGTTCCTTTTTCTGTGACTAGCTTCTTTTTCTCCGGCTCCTCTGCCCTTTTCCTTGAGTATGCATTTAAATTTTTAATTTTTTTCTCTTTTGAATACAACCGCTGGTTCTTTAGGAGAGAACAGTGATGAAGATTAGGACTGTCTTTGCTACAGAGACTCTGTAAGAGAAAAGACCTTGATAGTAGTGAATCTGGCAGGAGCAAAAATTTAAAGAAAGCTTCCCAACAGGGGGGCTCCTAGTAGAGAGTGGAAATGCTATTATATTTGCATTTATTCATTTATTAACTTTTTACTTGAAGTACGAACTGTAAGAAAAATGGCTCTTTAATTTATCTTTGCAAAGTAGAACAAGAGTAAAACATTTGATGTTCTGCAGAGACAGTAAGACCACAAATCAACAAATAGAATTCTGAATGAGGTTCTAGTAAATGCCCCAAGCTGGGAACACTTGGTTCTTTTGATAGATATAAGGAAAAAGAAGGAATTTGTTCTTTAGGCTGACAGTAAGTCTCTGTTGACATGCATTGAAGTGATGGAATACAGTTGGTTAATGTGCAATTTTAAATAGAGTGGAGTATGATTTATTAATGAACTGCAAGACACAGGCTGAATTTAGATGGGAGAGAATAGTACTGCTTGTTTCCCCAGGCAGAATTGTCAAAGCTTTGGCCAGTATATCACAATATTTTTAAAGATTTAAAGCTTAGCTTTAATAAATGATATAAGCAGTTTTCACTGCTCAGAACCATACTTGTGGGTCCCTGTATGGCTGAATCTTAATTTTTTTTTTAATGATGTGATTTCCTATACCTAGAAAATCTTCCTATTAAGGACCTACACCTGTATGCCATTTCAATTGGCATCTTTAAAACAATGTGTACGTCACAATGAATGAAAGCTTTAGTGGCAAGATTGCCCAAGCACATCTGTTCTTAGAAGTCATGTTTTCTCTCAACTTTGTCACCTTTTCTGTGCTCTGGAAATCCTGTATGTGCAGTTTTACCAAGTGACCACTAGATGGCAAGCTTGCACCTCTTGCTTATCTGAGACCTGCTTTTCTTCCATTCATTTCATTAATTCATTCCTTCATTGTTTATCAGATATAAAATATGCGCTGAGCTCTGTGCTGAGTGCTAAGGAGTCATCAGTGGCTCCACCCTTATTCCTTCCGCGTAAGCAACTTTATTGTAGTGGGAGTGGAGAATGAGACTCAGGCTTTGTAAGAAACTAAATTTGTCTTTTGCATCAACAAAACTGTGGAACTTAATGTGTCCAGTTTCAAAGAGATCTCAGGTTCATAAATATTATTCAGAGGGAATGACTTTAAACATAAAAATCTATATTTAAAAAGAGGAGCAATTCGCTTTCTCTAATCTGTCTCTAAATACTCTTAACTGCTGTCTCTGAATACTTTATCAGATACTGTGTCAGATACTTTGTCAGAAATCAGGCATAAGAGGTCATCTCCCCACCACGTCTAGCCCTAGGTGGGATGAGAACTCCGTTTCGAACCCTCTGTGAGCTTTTTGTTCTTTTCTGGTATCTACAAATCTGTTCTCCACACTTTCTGGCTGAGCATTGCTCCAACAAAAATCACTGTACTTGGAATTCAAGTTTCTAGGTGAAAAGTCAATAAAAAATGCAAAGCATAACAGCATTTTTGCTTTCAGTTGGAGCAATAAGAAACCATCGTCCACATTAACTATAGACGCGCCCCTTTCATCTACGTAGGTAGTTTCAGTGGCTACGTATTTTAATGCTGATTTCCCTTTACTGTCTGCCCTGCTTTGAATTGTGAGTTTGTTTTGTGAAATGGAATTTGGGGGCAGGATCGAAAATATGAATTTATTCTTGTCTATTATGGGAGTCTTCTTACATTATACTTCCTTATTTTGGGAAGAGATTTTCAATCATTCTTTTTCTACACAATTCTTTTTCAAATAATGTATTATCAATTTTACTAAAAACAATAATTAATATTTAGGAATAAAAATATGCCAGGCATGGAGGGCAGATCTAGGATTCAAATTCGGGTTGTTGGATTCCAAAGCTCTTGTTCTTAACCACTCTGACATAACTGACCTTGATTTTGCTGAAAGTGGCTTAACAGGAATTTTGTGAAAGAACCCTTTTCACCTAATTTTCAACAACAACAAAAAATCCCATTTAAAGAGTGCCCTTTATTGATTTTTGTGGAAGCATCATTATTCAATATCATTTTCTAAAGTCTACAGATTCACTACAGATAATTTGGAACTACTAACTGGTGATAGCAAATAGCACAAGAGACAACATAGTAATTATGTAAAATTAATAAAATTAAATGTCATGTTATTACCATTTAAATGTTAACGGTTGAATTACAGCTACACAACAGACATTAATTTCACAGCAATTGGATTCCTATGATGTGCCATTTGGGCAGCTATGTGATTTCTTTTTGATCAAAGAAAGTTTTCTTTGCTATTCCTCCTCTCCAGTTCTTTACCCCAAAGCACGAATACCAGCATTGTGTAGAGAGGCAGCAGTTTGTAAACGAAAAGTCACTGCTGTAGAAATTTCTGAGACATTTTGGAATCATGGTTTGTTTCCTCAAACTTTGCTTTTCTAACTTCTAAGACACGGCAAGGGACATGAGACAGTTTAGCATGCTCGGGGATTCCAATCCCTACACGCTTGCTGGAACAGATGTCAGACTGGTGGGGACACAGTTCCAACAGCAGCCGCCAACAAGCCCTGCCTACTGATGCAGCCTGGAGGGACTGTGTCGTGTGACTCACCCCTCCGCTTATCCATCGGCTATCATCAGTTATTTTTATTATTTGCATAATTTTAATGTGATCGCGTTTTATATTGTGTATATCACCATTGATATGCAGACTATAAATTACTGAATAAATTATTAAAATAAAGATGATATTGTCATTTAAACATTGAGGAATATTTAAACAAACAGTTGAGAAAATGTAAATATTCTAAGTCCTAAATCTTATCGGGTGTCCTGAGTCAGTTAAAATGGGAATCAGGGGAGGGGGATGAAGAGGGGTTGTTTAATGGGTGCAAAAATACAGTTAGGGAGAAGGAATAAGCTCTTGTATTCTGGAGCACAGTGGGGCAGCTATAGTCAAAAATTTTATTGTATATTTCAAAATCACTACACGAGTGGATTTGGAATGTTTCCAGCACAAAGAGATGATCATTGTTTGAGGTGATGAATATCCCAGTTATCCTAATTTGATCCTTACACACTGTATGCCTGTATCAAAACATCACAGATACCCCATAGATACATACAACTATTGTGTATCCATAAAAATTAAAAGTAAAAAAAATTTAAAAATGGAAATCATAAAAATGACAATGTAATAAGTACTTGGAAAGTCATTTGATACCTTTGGAGAAGGAGCCAAGATCTCTTCTGTGAATATAGGTCCGTTGATTAGAAGCTAAATTGTCATTTTCACACAAAGATCCTCAATACATCCTATACCGTTTGTGTGTATATATCCTAAAACGTCTGCATCTGTATAGTATTTATATGTCCTGTGTATTATCTTAAAGAGACATTATACTAAGTGCAGAACCTTTTTAAACTTTTGACTTTTTTTTCAGTCTGTTATAATTGTCTCAACCACATCTAATTAGGTATTAGTTTTGGTGACTCACCTTTGTTGAGACTTTCCAAAGCATTTACCTTAGTTTTTATAGGAAAAAAATAGTATTTACATACTATTTAATTATCTAAGCTATGTTAACATATCTGATTGGCATAAATAGATTGGGAAACAAAAACAAGATAAGCCTGAAACTCCAGTGATGGTGGCCATAGGCGTGAGCACTAAAAGGTGGTGTGCTGTCCGTGATCACTCACTGCGCTGTGCAGGTGTGGTGAGCAGGTATTACAAAGGAAATTGGTGACCAGGAGGATTGACTAAGCAGAGGTTGGCTAAGTGAGGGACAGTTAAGTATACTTTTTCTTTTGCAGAGAACAAACCAGATATTGCCCACCATTTATAAAACAGCATGTTAAGGAATCTTGCTTTATTTTCTACGTTTTTCCATATCATGATAAATAATAAAAACTCATTATTAAGTCTTCCTTCCATCTGTCCTGTTCTATTTGTTTCAACACATTATCAGATTTAATTATATCCCATTAAAATTGTACATAGTATATTACTCATTTTAAATTTTAAAGCAGTTTCTAATCTTGACCATAGCATCTTAGATTCAATAGCAGAAGGAGATGCCCATGACCATTTAATTGTAGCCTTGATTTTTATGTATTATTCAAATCCAGTTGCATAAAACCATATTTATGTTTCAATAATCAAGTTTTCAAATGATACTTTAAAAGGAAAAAAATATGTATTCATTTACTATTGTATTACTCATGAGTAGGAAAACTTACTTGTCATCCGTTCAACAAATATTTACTGATGGTTTTCCAAGGACCAAACACACATCATATATAAATGAATACTATATTTATGACATTGTATGTAGAGGCCACTTTTACTATCTATACAGAACAATATCCGTGACTGATATAATTACTGTGTGTTACTTTTTCTGTTGCGACACGTTGTTCATAATGACTCGATAGCATTCAGAGACCAAACTAAAGCATTAGTTATTTCCACTCTCATAAGTACAAAGAAAATACAGTCCCACTATCAGCATCTGAAAATAGAAACTTAGCCTACCAGGCAACCTAACTTAATCATTTAGAAAGTATCTCCATGAATTATTTTCCAACAGAGAAGCATCCTCTTATGGAGATGTTTACTATGAAGGGCAAATACTCTGAAATATTTCTGCAAAAAATGGACTTCCTGGTGTAGTCTAATATGGTAGATTCACATTTTTGAATCATTTAATTTACCCTTAGATACTTACAAAATATGTTTCAAAAAAAATAATAGGGTATCATAGTAGGGTGGTCTCCATCTTATATTTTAAATGCAAATCACTTTTCCACAATTTATACACTTTCCCTAATACAGGAAAATTAATCTCAAATTGAGCTACACAATAGACCTGCCTGAGAAACTTAAAAAAAAAAAAAAACCCTGGGCTTATTTTGGTTAGGTCCTAGTCCCACAGATTTTGATTTAATTGGCCTGTGATGAGACCTAAGCAACAATGTTTTAAAAATTCCTGTAATAATTCTAATATACTGGAATTTGTCTGGGCGCAGGCTCATGCCTGTAATCCTAGCACTTTGGGAGGCTGAGGTGAGAGGATCGCTTGAGGTTAGGAGTTCAAGACCAGCCTGAACAACATCGAGACCGTGTCTCTACTAAAAATAGAAAAAATTAGCCAGGTGTGGTGGCATGCATCTGTAGTCCCAGCTACTCGGGAGGCTGAGGCAGGAGGATCGCTTGAGCCCAAGAGTTTGAGGTTGCTGTGAGCTAGACTGACACCACGGCACTCTAGCTTGGGTGACAAAGTGAGACTCTGTCTCAAAAAATAATAATGATAATAATTCTAATATACTGGAATTATATACTAGCTAGAGCTGAATACCACTGATACAGAACATAGGTTATAATTTATCTGTGTTAAATTTATAAATTAAAATTTACAATATTAAAATAATGATGACATGGTATGTTGTAATAGTCTTTTTGAGTTCATTCCTTCAGCAAATATCTATCAACCATTTAATATTCTCCAGATCCTTGGATGTTTGCTTTTGTATTTCCTGCAGCATTTAGTTTGCTTTCAGGGAGTAAGACACTACACAATCATTTAAACATCACTAGAAATATGCAGGCAGGCTGAATTTACCACCCTAGTCTCCGACAGTGCCTTCATGTGAATAGTGGGACACTTTCTTTGCTTTCTCTATTTCTTCCTGCTTTTTTAACTGAAACTTCATCCAAAAGAAAATTATGTAGTCATGTGAATTTTTTTTAATTTCAAAATGCTATGGGGTACAAATGTTTTCGTTTACATGGGTCGCTTTCCTAATGCTTGAGTCAGGGCTACAATTAAATGTCTTTTGCATAATTTTACATCATCAGTTTTTCAATGTGTATTTGAGAAGCTCTCACTATGTTTCATAGGAGATTGTTCTAGGGAAACAACATTCCTCTTCAGTGACTCATACTCTCACATGGACGGCAGATAAGCAGACAAGGGACAGGTCGCCGCATGTGGCGTGGCGTGCGCGGGACTCCAGGAGAGCATAGCAGTGGATCAACAGTGCTAAACAAAGAAATTCACTGGGGAGGACCAGGGCATCTTTCTCCAAGGAAGTCACGTCTACTAGGAGCCAAGAAAAGAAGGGAAAGAAGATTTCTGGGAGATGAAAGGATATGTGGAAGAACTCAGAGGCTTGAGAGAACATGACTGGTCCAGAAGATTAAAGCAGTTGCACATGGTTGTAGCAGGGAGTGAGAGAGGAGGCCTGACCTTGACCTTGACCTCACTCCCTCCCCTCTGTCCACAGCGCCAGGGGTCTCCTGGGCCAGGCTGTTCCATTTGTTCTAAAGACAGTGGAGAGGCGCATGACGTATCACCTTACGATTGCTCCCTGCTAACACACAGATATTACACACGTATATGTTCATAATTACTCTACTAAATTTAATGAACCGATGAGTTGAATTTCTTTATCAACGTCTTTGAAGTTCCCTATCGCTTTTGGAAAGGAAAAAAATCAGCAATAGGGTCATTATAGCCATTTGAACCAATCTCTGATACCTCGGTGGCAAAGTTTTAAAAACTAGACAACCATTGTATTGTACGTTGGTAGCTTGAGTTGAAGAGTTTACTCTTAATTCAAGGGATTAGTTTGCTTTTGTAAAGTTCCAATTGGTGCACTTAGTACATTTTCAATATAGAAACTGGAGGTGTGAATTGAGACTCAGTAGTTTTTAGGTGATATTTAAAGTCATAGCTCATAGCTTTGTGATATTTATTTATTGGTACATGTGTCTCTTTACTTATTTAAATTGGCAAATAAAATTGTACATATCAATGTTGATGGCGTACAACATGATGTTTTGATATATGTATACATTATGGAACGGCTGAATCAAGCTAAATAACCTATTCATTACCTAAGGTACTTAATCCTTTTTTTGTGGTTGGAACACTTCTATCAACTCTCTTGGCCATTTTCAAGTATACAACACATTCTTATTAACTGCAGTCACCACCTCCCACTCCATCTCCAACACCTGGTAACCGCCGTTCTCCTCTCTGCTTCTGTGAGATGAACTGTTGCAGATTCCATCGATAAGTGAGATCATGCAGTACTTGTCTTTCTGTGCCTGGCTTATTTATCGTTTTTTAAATCACTGTGGTATATAGTAGGCATTCAGAATGTTTCTTGAGTGCGTGAATGACTAAAAAATTCAGAAACCCTCCATTTTTAAGATGAATTTAATCTTGAATTACAATAATAATGAATTCTGCTAGCTAATGTCTGTTGATTAATAACATGCCATGCGCTGTTCTTAGAGCTCTTGAGTACATTACATCATTCAATATTCGCATCAATTTTATGAAGTACTGTTCTGTCTCTTTTTTATAATGGAGGAAATTGAGACGTAGAGAGGTTAGGGGACTTTCTAAGGCCTCATAGTTAATAAATGATAAAGTTAGAAATTGAGCCCGGGCAGCTTGACTCCAGATTCTTTTCTCTTAACCTTACACTGCACATCAGGACGGAAAGAGTGCATTCGACAGCTCTGGAATGCTGGCGTGGAAGGAAAATAAGCAACAAACCAGAGCTGTCGCCGAGTGAAATATCATAAACATGACTGAGTCTCTACTCTTGGTCCTCCAGTCCCAGAAGAGATGTGTCACGTTTTCTGCCCGAATAGTTCGTGTCTTTCACATCGTTTACAGCTTCTTTTCTGACGGCTTTGCTTTAATAAATGACATATGTTCATTGCTTCTTTTTAAAAGTTTCCTGGAAACATCACATAGTTCATATTAGGGAAGCCCTGAGAACATTAATCTGCTTTATTGATACATATGACTAATTATTAATGTCATTGCTAAGGAATTTATTTTTAAAATGAGAACTCAGAATAACGAACTGTCTCTCGTACGACTTCGCTGCAGTAAATGATCATTTACCTTCAGAAAGAACAAATGAGTTTTTGTGAAAGAGAGTAAGCTCCCAAAATATACATGTGGGAGAGATGAAACGTTCGGGGCTGGCTGTCGCTGTTGATCACGGGTGTGCTGCTTCACATCTTGTGGTTGGTTTTGTTTTTAACTTGAGCATTAATGACTTTTGTTTTTCCAGACTATCACAGAGAAACACAAGCTAAATGTTCCCGAGACGATGACTGAGGTTCTCGATGTTTCCGATGAAGAGGGTAAGAGTTTTATTCCATCTTCTGTGACAACTGTCATGTTCTGGCACAAGAGCAAGTCATCCTTTTTTTCAGGGACCAAGCTGGTGCTGTGGATGACGACCTCTTAACATTTAAAGTCACGTCTTCACCTTTGTTTCAATATATTTATTTTTGCCATGGCAGCAGAGGCTGGAAGGGAGGCTCTGATTAGTGTATTTTCCCCTGGCGTTATCTTTAATAAATATTCTGTTCTATTAAATAACTGGACTGGATGAGGGGAAGGGAACTTGAAAATAGCTACTGATAATACAATCATTATTCAAATGTGTTTTACTTAATGTTAAAAAATATTTTTGTATTCAAATACCATCAGCGGTCTTTAAGCTTCATCAACAAGTACCCTCCATCAAATGAGAAATCTCAGTGGAGAAATTTCTGCATTCTGAATGGTTCCAATGTGCAGAATGTGTTTTAAATCCGGAGTGAAATATCCCTGGAGTAGGTTGAAAAATAGCTCAACAGCAAGTAGTACAAATTCAACATAAGAATGTAATTCTTTAAGTCAGAAAATACGCCCCTTATAGTTTTAGAGTTGATAATAAGTGATCTAAGGTAGAGGATCTCAAAGTCTTGAGAAGTTTCTGGAAGGAATTAGGGCCTGCCGGGGATTGGTGGGGCATCATGCTGGAGATCGGGCCACTAGGGTTTCTGGCTCCTGACATCTACTTCAACTAGAGTAGTTGACTTTTCTTTGTTTTATATTTTATCTGTTGCTAAAAATCATGAAAGCAGCCTATAAAATATGCAGCCAAGTTTCAATAGTGCAGCTGTTGGTCCAATGTACTTGATTGAAAAATTATTGCCATAAAGGATGGTACTAGGCCTGATACTAATTGTTTTTATGGAGAAATATTTAAGATATTTCTTTAGGCTCTTCAAGATAAAATCCTAAGGTAAAACTTCACATTGAGATGTCCTTATTTGGAACCAATTTGTTTAATCACCTATTGGCCATAGGCATGGAGTAGTCTCAGCTTTTATAAGAATTTATGACAACAATGAACAGATTCTGGATCAGTATACTATTATGTGTGAATTAAAAGGTATTGTGAAAGCCAGTAGTTCCAAATATTTATTATAATTTTGTCTTCTCTCCTAATACTTGCCAGCTAATTTTCGGCATTCCCATATGCGCACCATATTTTGTTTTGTGGGATCATCTTTCTTATCTTTTACTTGTATGTTGAACAGCTTTTAAACAGTTTGGTGACCACTTTATTGATGGGGAAGCACTTAGTGACTCAGGTACCATTAGAGGAAGTTGTTGGAGTGAAAGCTTTTCCTTGCTTTTAATTTTTTTTAACTGGACAGCAGCAAATTGCTTAATATTTAAATTTGTGTTCCTAATACTAATCTGTTTGTTTTGAAATAGCATGTGTATTATGAGTGGAATTGTATACATGTGCATTTGAATGTGTGGATTTTTTATTAATTTAGAAGCTTAAAGCCATGAAATGTTCATATTATCAATGGTTTTGCAACTATTATTGAGAACTGCTAACATAATCACATTACCTGATGAACATTATATAAGTGTTTTCCACAACTAATATCTTTCTTTTCTTAGAATATAAATTTAGAGAAAAAGTAATACTTTGATAAGTTGACACTGAGCTAGTTTATGTTAATAACTAAGTTAGACTGCTGGAAATGCATGCAGTTCATATCATCCTTCTTGGTTGATGATATATTTTAATTGTAGTAAAAAATAAACTAATAGTCTAATAGTTATAATGTAACTTTTTAAGGTAACTATGACTAGAAATAAAGTAACCTTTAAAAATCATTTAGAGAAAAAATTAATATAAAACATTCTATCTAGCAAGAAGTTTCCAAAATACATGTGGTTCCACTTTGAGCAACCCTATGACATGAAAAATCTAAATTTACAAATCAGATAAATTGGACAGTGATTATTTAACTTAACAACAGCTATTTATTTAAAAAATAATCATTAAAGAATTCCATTAGCTAATGTACTGGAGTAATTATTGTTGGGTTTAAAGAAATTCCATTTATATTAAACAGCCTCTCAGACTTGACCTATTGCATAAAATGAGATTAGTTATAACATTCTGTTATTTTGTTATTAAAACTGTTATATATTAAAAGTTATTGGTGATAAGAACTCTTGATTTGAGAAATACTGGCAAATGACCAAGAATATCTTTTGTGGTAAGAGTTTTCCATTTTTAGAAATAGCCAAAAACTTAATAACATTTTTTTATCAGAAGGAAATTCAAGTGGAATATTTTTTATGTAAAGAATCTATTTGAGCATTGTTTTTATTTATATATTTTTTTATTTCAGCATATTATGGGGGTACAAATGTTAAGGTTATGTATATTGCCCTTGCCCCCCTTCCCCCTTGAGTCAGAGCTTCAAGCCTGACCATCCCCCAGACGGTGTGCATTGCACTCATTATGTATGTATATACCCATCTCCTCATCCCCCCTATTTGAGTATTGTTAAGTAACTTTTTCATGCAAAGAATTAGTATAAAGGAGGTCGGCTGGTTGACATTGCCAACCCTTTCATATTTTGTGCAGTTAAAATGTCTTCGTGGAACTTGCTATCGTCCATGTGGACACAGTGCAGCCACAGATGTTTGGAAATTATTAGCCAATCCCTGTTTTCCCTATAGCATCTACTATTTTAATAGTTTTAACAGTGTACCAATATCCCAACAGAGTATTCAAACCCAGTATAGATGTCCTTTCAGGCTAACTTGCTATACACATATTAAAACAGTCAGCAGTATCCACTCATGAATCCAATTAGCAAAGAGTGAATGTGATGTTAATTGTATGGAACGTTTTCTACTCAAACAAATAAGAGCTAAAGATTTTAATCTAAAATATTATATTAAAACAGACCCTCATCTGATTTCCCGCCTTTGACTTGGGCAAGGAAGTACCTACTTGCTCATGTAGGTAATTTACAGAGAGAAGCATGTTGGCCGGGGATGGGTCAAGAAGGTGAGCTCTATTCTGGAAATGCTAACCCTGAGATGCTCGTAGGAAATTCAGAAGTCCAGGAGGCTACTGAAATGTGGAAGTTGAATTTGCGAGAGAGGTCTGGGATGACACAGATTTGTGTGTAGTTAGTAAATCGTGGTACTTGAAGTCCCCATGACAATATGTGAAATAAGAAGAAAGGGCAGATGGGCATATCAACATCTAAGGAAGTAGAGGCTGGGAAGAAAGACTCAAAGAGATGCGGGGAAGACCAGGAGAGCTTCGCATCAGAGAAATTAAGGAGAGTTAGTTTTCCAAAGAAGAAATCAACTCTTGGCCACTGATAAATTGCTAAAAATTAGCAAGCGTCTGTTTAATAGGTTCGACTGTGAAAGGAAGAGAAGTCAGAGTATGAAATAAAGAGTTGGGGGAAGAAGTTACTGCATGTCAAAGGTGGCAGGAGCAGGGGGCTTTGTGGAAGGGGAAGGACTCCCACAGCATCTGTGAGGGACGAGGGGCAGCTGAGGATGAGGGCCTAGCAGACAAGTGTCTAAGAAGATGGGCGGGACGAGGACCTGGAGGCAGGGACAAGCTAGCCTTAGACAGGCAGAAACCTCCTCCCCTACCAAGGGAGGCAAGAATATGATTGTCGTATTTTGGAAGCACATTAAAAACGTTTAAAGCTGTGAGCTGTATGGAGAAATTTGTGGTGATGGATCAGCTTGGGTAATTTTTTTTTCCTCCAAACTGATTTTTTACGTTCTGCTAATTTCTGCTGGCAGTCACATTCTGTCTCTCACTGCTGATGCGCACCACCAACTCGCAGGCTTCACGCACGGGTGTCTTAGAGAGAAATCGTGTAATGCACTGGCAAGATTCGTCCCCACGCTGGGGCCTTTCCAGCTGATGCCAGCATCGGGTTAGGTTCCAGACACCGAGTCCAGCAGTTGGGGCTTTGCTTCTTTGGGCCATTTCTCTCTGAGACATCGTCAAGACGTCAGGGTATATATCCAAGGCCACCACAGAGTCCCGAAAAGTCTGAAACCTCTGTTTTAGTAGCACTGATCCCAGCAGCTGTCGCAACACGGCCAAAAGGCAGACAGAGAGGGAGCTTGTGAAGGATACCTGCTTCCCTGGAACTCACATAGGCAGCGGTTTTTAAATGGTGCCTCAACTCGTCGTAAGAGTCACAAAAGTTTGATATATTTGATTAGAAATGTACCTTCCAGATGGCTTTCATTCAGTCTTTTAACAGGATTCTGCACACATAGCAGGTGAAGGCGAGGCTCCCGTAGCTCATTTGCGTGTTCTACCTGGTAAAAAACACCAGACCTTGCTCCTCCAGACCCGGAGTCCAGCCAGCTGGACTGTCTTCTCTTCCCTTTCTCGCCTTTTCCTTCCTTCACCCTTAGCCCTCGTCTCCCTCCCAGGGTCTAACAAGAGGGAAAGAAAGGTGGGAGGAATAAGAATACTTAAAATGTGGGCCCTATTTTATCAAAGAGATTTGAGGGAGTTTCAAAACCAAGACATTAAAGCTGCCTTTGAGTTGTGTTTGTTCGCTGTGAGTCTCTTGGCTGATGAGGGACCGTCGTGAGAACTGGCACATTCGCAGAAGCGAGATGGAACGCAAAACAAATCGACTCTGAGAGGGACAGGGCACCCTAACCTGGGTAGTGTTAGGCATTCGCTGCCAGAAAGCAAAGCTCAGCTATGTCGGATTCTCGGAGGTCGGGGTAGGGTGGTAGAGTGGGGGAAGGAGAGAGAGAGTATTCCAGCAGACGTTTGGTTTTTAAATAACCTTTTTTGGCCTCTTGCCCAAGGGATCCATAATGCATAGCTGGTGTTCTGTGCGGATTACGCGGCAGGTCCTGCGCTCAACCACCCCCTCCACGTCTTCATGAACAGGAAGAGACTCAGTCTTCCCAAATGTTAATAAAACAAAACTCTCATCTTTTTTCCCGAAAATAATTTTGGCTTATATCCAAAGCAAGGCTGCCTGTGTTTTGGTAAATCTATAGTTAGAATTCATCCTAGCATTTTTTTCTCCCATAAATAAACAAAGGGGGGGGTGTGTCCCAACTTAATATTAAAAGAATTACCGTTAGGTAGTTATTTCTTCTCGGTAAGTAATAAAAAAATCAAATATTATTTCTCTAGGTTTTAGTGCTTTGCAGTTGTCTGCCTGTGTTCTGCGTTCTTCTTGAGTGTGGTGTTTCACTAACGTCAAGGCCATTTTGTTGATGCATTTCACAATCAGGATCATGTTGTGTAGTTAATATTACATTCAACAAATAACTCTCCATCTTCCTCTGATTGTTTCAAGGTGATGACACAATGACAGGTGATGGGGGAGAGTACCTTAGGCCCGAGGATCTAAAAGAACTGGGTGATGACTCACTACCCAGCAGTCAGTTCCTGGACGGTATGAATTACCTGCGATACAGCTTGGAGGGAGGCCGATCCGACAGGTATCACGCAAAGCTTATACTTGATGTCAGCCAGAGGTGTTGGCAACACGTTGTCATGGTGATAATAAAAAAGTAGATGCAATCATTGAGCACTTAATAGCTACCACTATCAGCAGTTAGCACGTTTTCTTATTCCATTCTTTAACAACTTTAGGAAGTACCCATTTTAAAGAACAGGAAACTGAGGCCTAAGTTAACTAAATAACTTGGTAAAATCAAACATCTAGTAAGATGCAAAACCAGGATAACTAAGAGCACTCTGCCTTCAAGTATGAGGTTTTTAATCATCTGCCACTTTTTAATCTAGGCAAATTAAGAGGACAGTTTTCCCTTATAGACACTTACTGAGTGATGTCTACAGACACTTCTAATTCTCCCTGCTTTTTTGTCAGCATCATAATTTCTGTGAATAAAAGCATGTTGTGAGGCAGAATCAAAAAGAAATGAATTCAGAAGAAAACTGTGCCTGGAACTGACTTTTTTTTTTCTTATGAAAAAGGAATCAGAACAGAACCCCACACGAGCCTGGATATAAGAATTGATCTGAGCCAAATCCAAGGGAGCCAGGCTGTTATAGGAGAGTCCGGGAGGTTTATATAATGTTCTGAAATGTATGATTAATGCTATTTTTGGTTATTGTCACCTAATGCAACTGGTGCTTGTTAATTTTTGAGGCAAGCTGAGTAAGAACATTCTTTGGTGCCTCATCGGAAGTATGATCACTAATTTAGGTCAAGCATGTGGTTGTCCATGTAGCGTAATGTCTTTTGCTAATCACCACTCTCGGGTTTATGGTTTTAAAGTTGGCTGCATTGTAAGCTGTTTTGTGAATATTCAGCCTATTTAGTGTCTAAGAAATAAATATTTTGAGTAATCAATTCTAAGTGGATAATCAGCAAGAATTTTTTTTTTTAAACAATTCAATGTGGATATAATAAGTGCCTTTCTGTGCCAGATTTTAGGGTTAGTGCTGGAGATAAGAGGTGCTTACTAAATTCGTAGCCTGGTAGGGTGGGAGAGGACTCATCTAGTGGTGTGCACAGAGTGTCACTGGAGCTCTGAGGCCCCGGCTTCCTGGAGGAGATGAAGCCAAACTGACGCCAAAGGATGACGAGGAAAGATGGGGAGGGCATCTGAAGGCTGAACATGGTCATGAGCAAGGCTCCCGGCGTGTGCGAGACACAGAGGGTTGCTGCATTGCTGGGGTGCCAACGTGTTGGATGCGAAATCATACTCGCATGTTCGATGGATCCTTCGGCTAGTGAGACGGAGGATGAATTTTAGAGGGGCGTTGTCAAAAGGCTAAACCTGCAGGTTGCAGCCGTCTGAGAGGTTGCTGCAGTAGTATTAGCTGCAGTTGTTGAGAGGGCTTGAGCGCTAACCTTGGTGGCAGTCATGGAGAGAATTTCAGAAATGAAAATATGAGACCTATCCAGGAAATAAAACTATCAAGATTGGTGATAGATTTCACAGGGTGAGTGAGGAAGAGGAGAGGGATTAGATTGACTCCTTGGTGTCAGTGAAGTAGATAGAGGGTGGTCCCCAGCTCAGGAGACAGGAGGAGGAACCCCTCCGGAAGAGGGAGTAGGATGGACTGGATACAGGGTCCGTGTTACAGATACTGACTTTGGATACGCTGATAGATTTGGGCCTTATAATTTGAGATTCTTAAAAGACCTCATATTTTAATAAAATATAACATTTATGGCTTTGCACGAACTCATAATAATTTATGAATAGTGATTACTGCCAGCCAAAATGCCTTTATTTTAAGCATGGTCTCTTATTAAGAATAAGTGCTCGATTTGGTCCTTTCCCCTTCTTTCAGAGTACTTAGGTTGAGAAATAATTTAGAATAATACTTTCTATAAAACAAGATGGCTGGTTTGATGCTTCTACTTAAACTGCATACTTATCAGCATGTAAAGACAGGAGGCATGAAACAAACAAGACATGATCTGTTCTCCAGGTCCACACTTGCATTTCTAGAGCACCAGATATATTCATGATCTTGGAACTGGAATTACAGGCAGTGTCTCATTTTCATGGTGTTCTTGTTTTATTTTATTTTTTCATTTTGTTTAGGCAATTCAATATGTTATCTTTTTTCAGTGACCATTTTTCCTTTTCATTATTTCTTTATTTGAATTGCTTTCAATAGTACCATGCCCAGGTAGGTATTAACATAGCATAAAAACATGCCCTTCCTGGAAACATCCACATCTCCCTGCTTACTGTTCAGCTTGTACGTGTGTTCGCTTGGGGTGCTTATATTCTAGAATTATGGATTTATTCTCAAATTAGGGTTTTTATGTGTTAAATTGAATAACTATTTCAGCCAGAAGAGGTGAATGAATACATTACTAGAATGAAAGTCTGTGATATGACCCAGGGATTACTTTGCTTTAACTTTCACAGCTCCACCTTGTGGTTGGTAATATGTTAGCATGGTTATCTTTATTTCATTTAAGTAGATTCCATGATGTCACAGAAAAAAAGGGCCCTTAGAGACTATGCACATTGATTAAATAACCAATTAGCATTCCAAAAAGCAGTAAATAGAGTGGGCTAGAATAAAATCCAAAGAGAAATTAGACATATTCATTTTCTCTCTACTCCCTGTCCAACTTTTCTCACTCTCTGTCTACATATCCTAATGTCTTTCTCTCTTTAATCACCTTCTTTGTGGTTGTACGTCACTTTGTTTCTTTCGTTCCTTTCTTCTTCCTCTGTATTTCTTTCCCATTGGGGTTTTAGGAAAGCAAAATAAACAATTAAATAAATAACACCAACACCTCTCTACCTCTTACAATTCAAAACCAATTGAGATAGACCCAGGTATCAGACAGATGTCAAAATTCCACCTTTATTCCTAATACACTGATTTCAGAATGTGGCTTTACATTCACAGCCAAATGGGCTCTTTAACACCACGTTCCTGAAACAGACAGACTTGTCCACCCAGTCATCGTCACTCCTTGAGAGTCGCAGTTGAGACTGATGCCTTCTTTTAAAGTTCAGACATTTACAGTGCTGGCAGCCACATCACTAGTCCTGTATCACAGTGCCTCTTGCTACTTTTGCACTGTTGATTCATATAAATGTAGCGCCTTTAAAGGTGGGAAGTCACAATCTAGAGCTTTGAATTCTAAATCCATGGGTGGAGATTATGTAATTAACAAATCTGAGTCCAATAGAAACCACTTGAGGGGGAAGATGGTTGAGCCCATAAAGAAGCCCTATCATTTTCAGAGGTTGGCCCATCTACTGTTTTCCTTTCTTTGGCCCAATTCAAACCAAAATAAAGGCGAATAGGATTTAAGAGCTGCTGATCTAGTGCTGCCTGGTACAAAACACATGCAAGTGGATCTTAGCTGTCTTTGTGGTTTAAAGCAGGAAAAAAACGATGCATTCCATTAATTAAGACAGGCTTTTGCGGAGACTAAAGACCGTTTTCCCAATAATTTAATCCCCTTCCGGGCCTCAGATTCAAGGTCAGGTCAAGATTCATCATGGCAGCCTGCAGCTAGTTTATGAAGGACAACATCAGAGGCCAACTGCTGCATGACTGTAAAACCAGCCCTAATATAAGCTGCCTCCAGTTGCTGGGCCCGGGTGATGACTTTACTGCAGTGGTCCCCAACCTTTTTGACACCAGGGACTGTTTTCACGGAAGACAATTTTTCCATGGACTGGGGTGGAGGGATGGTTTGGGGATGATTCAAGCACATTACATTTATTGTGTACATTATTTCTATTATTATTATGTTATATTGTAATACTTTATTATTATATATTACTATAATGAAATAATTATACAACTCACCATAGGTTGGGGATCCCTGTACTAAGGCATCCATCCTGTTCCTGCCCCAGCTCTATCAAAAGCATTAATCTTCTGCAACAGTCTGTGTGACATAAAATAGCTAATTTTCAAGTTGTATTTCATTTTATCATAAACACACAGATTTCGGTAGATATAAACACAGAGGATCAGACAATCAACTCTTTAGATTCACGTCACTTATGCTCTAAGACTTGAGGTCTATTTTTCTTTTTTGGCGTAAACCTACTTGCAAAAAGAAAGGAGGAGTCCCTAGATTATCTACACAACTGATCTACAGAGTGATGTTTCCCTCAAAGACAATTGAAGTTGGCTATACTGGCTAAGTTGGCTATACTGACACCTCATAAAGATGATAGTACATGACTTACAAAATGTAATGTATTTGAAACATGAAAATAGTTTCTATTAATAAGTATGCTAACTTGACATTTAGTCCATAATTCTATAGTGCTTCACTGGCCAAATACTAGCTACAAGTAAACGAAAGTTTGTGTCTGTAAATATTGTGAAAGCTTGAATATCTTTTTTTTCCCCCCATGGGCTTTGGGCTAACATTTTGAATACAGATCTTTAATTCTTAAGACTCATATGTATAAAATTAGCTTATTTGAGATAGCCATCTATTTGTCATTTGATTTTACAAATTGATTAAGAAAGAATGAAATTGCATTTCTGCAAATGTCAAGCTTTACCTATCACATTTGAGTATGTCATTCAGAACTTGGAAATTCAGATTCATCAAAAATGTAATGCGCTGATTATCAAGGCCTAAATCCCATTTCGAAGCCAAACCTCATTTTTGGTCAGTGTCCATTGGCAATTTGTCTTTGTGCTGGCAGATGTGTCTGTTCTGGGCTGGTGCTTAGAAACGGTTCCTTGTGCTCTTGCATTTCATCGCCACGGCAACCAACACTCTTTGGGGCTTCACTCACCACACAGAGTCCATGCAAAGGGGATGGTGCTCTGGTGTGAGATAATAGCATTGTTGGAGTTACCAGAGACAAACAAGAGGAACTCCACTTCCGCAGGAAGCATGCATCTGGTCACAGTTCATTTCACTCTGTGCCTTCCAGGGGAGAGCACCCACAGTCAGTCATTCGCAGTTTAGCCAGGAGGTTTAGAAAGAGGCATGGGGAGAGAATGGAAACTAATGAGCGAAAACGAAACCTTGGCTTTCATTTTGTTCTTCTGTCTGAGGGCTGTCTACATGCCTCCTAATATTTTTCTGAGTTGCAGAGAGCTTAACAATTTAACACAGTTTTAAGCGATCTATCCTAGAATGATTTCCTGTGTGAATTTCTCGTACTGGCAGTAAGTCAACTACAGTTGCTGGTTTCAAACATTTCTGGGGAGAAAATGCATCAGATTAGGAGTATCAGATTTTAACTTCTGGATTCCCTTGTGCCCTTGCCATTGAGTGGCAGGAACCTGTCAAAGGATGTGTTAGTTTAGCTGTTAGACAGAGAGGGAGGGCGGCACAGAGACCTGTGTCCCCCTGGAAGTTGCACGGTTGGCTAATAGCACGCTTTCTTCACTCTCCTGCTTGGCTCGTCATTTTGTCCTCCCAACCATCCCACCGCTGCCGTTGGCATATGACCATGGCCTCCTGCCAACCTACCAGCCTCCGGTCCTTCAGTTCCGACAGGTCTCACACCCTGAGCCATGCCTCCTACCTGCGGGACAGTGCCATGATTGACGACTCGGTTGTCATCCCCAGTCACCAGGTAAGTGACTTTTTTGCCTTCATCTCTTTGCATTCTGGAGAGCTTTTTAAATTACCTGAGTAATTAGGTAAATTTACCTAATTTACTGAGTAAATTTACACTGAGTAAATGTCCTGAGAAAGTTTTTAATCTTAGAAAAAAAATCTTTCTTAATTTAGTCGACAAGCTAGGATAAAAGGGTTTTCCTAAAACGTGAAAAATGTTCTCTACATATTTTAATGAACAGAGTGTTTCTGAAAAAATACACTGCTTGTTTCTTCAAATGTACTGAATGCTTCTATGGAGAGTGTATATATGGATTAGTTTTTTAAAATAAAATTTGTATGAAAGGAAGAAGTGTGGTAGGGAGCATGTAAGGTATGAGATGAATGGTACAAGTTAGGATATATATCTTTCAATATTTAAAAGCATTAGCTATGGGGAAAAGCTTCAAGTTTATTCTGGAATATTTTAATTTTATTTACGATTTTATCAATTTAGGGAATTGGTATAAGGAAAGACTCTACACTCTTCAAAAACAATTACAACAATGTAATCTTATGTCAGTGATATAATTTAAAAGGGAATGCGTTCAAAAAGATTCATTTTTAAAGGCATCAGTACTATATTTTTGAATGAAAGTTTTTTTCAGGTGATACCACTTCCCCTGTGATGTTACTTTTTAGGTTTCATTCTATTTTACTTTAATGGAAGCAAAGTATTTTCATTAAATCCAGTGTTCTTTGTGTTTAGGTGTCAACCCTAGCCAAGGAGGCAGAAAGGAATTCTTATCGTCTAAGCTGGGGCACTGAGAACTTAGACAACGTGGCTCTTTCTTCCAGCCCTATTCATTCAGGGTGAGTAAATCAATATTATGTATCCAGATCAAGAGGAAAAAGAGATGGGGGTGAAAATAACAGCTTTGTCCAGTAGCTTTAGCTGATGGCTAGCTTACAGTGGAGGGGATCTTTGTTTAAACTTGCAAATAACATTGCTTTATCCAACGTGGACTCTATCTACACAAACCAACCAGCAAAAGAGTTGATTTCAGCATTAAAAAAACTGACTATTGTTTTAAAATAACTGGTAGAATTGCGTCAAACAGCTTGCGCTCTAACAAGAACATACTGGTGGCCTCCCTACTGTTCACCTGGTGTCCTTAAGACATCTTTTAAAAAAGGGGTTGAATCATTTGATTTCTAGAAAGTTTCTATTTACTAAGATTAACTGATGGGATTTTTTTTTTTTAACAAATGGCTTTCTCACATATTAATGCATTTAAAATAATATTTACAGAAGTTTGAATCACATGAGTATGTAGAGGTGTTTATGTGCTGTTTGAAGTAGGGGTACAGATGGAAAGAGAAATCTGAACCCAACCAGTCAGGTTCTGTTAAAGTCGTCATCTTACAGTCATTGAGAGTACAGACACCACTGTTTCAGCAATGCTTCCTGTTTATATGAACTCATTAAAAAGTAGGACTTGGAGTCATAGTTTCAGACATACTTACTGTTGTTCTTAAGGTGTTCAATTATGTGGAATAAAAATTCCTTAAGGAGTTTTAAATTGTGATACACTTACTGGTTTTTTCCTTACATTTTTAGTAGTTTGAAATAATATGGTAATAGCATAAGTAGATATAAAATTCTCATTTTCTAGATTTAATTACTTTTTTAAAAGCCCTACCTGTATTTTAACTGGTTTTTTCCTTACATTTTTAGTAGTTTGAAATAATATGGTAATATCATAAGCAGATATAAAATTCTAATTTTCTAAATTTAATTACTTTTTTAAAAGCCCTACCCATATTTTATTTTAAAAAATGCAATACTTTGGTTTTAATTATTATCCCAAACTCCTTGTTCATATCCCTATCACTATTTCGAGAAGTAGACCCTTTCTTGTTTTTATCATTCTAAAATATTCTCCTTTCAGGAAATTGTTCCAAGACATTTTAGTTAAACATTTTGGACTTTTTGGTCTAATCTTCTACTAACTAAAGGTTCATAGAAGAAAAAAATGAGTTATGGAGATATTGAAAGTAATCATAATACTCTATTTCTTGTGGAATAAATGAAAGCTAGTTCATGATGCAAGAATTATTCAGGGGAATTAAAAAACCAGACAAGTTAAATGTCATTCAAATTTACTTACATATTTCTAAGTGAAAAAAGATAATCAAACTCTCACACCTATAAATTATTCAAAAAACATAGCATTGCATTCTGCTTTAAATTTCTCAACAATGGTGAGTGAAAGGAAACGAAGGCTGGACATTGAAGGATAACAGATAAGAATTTAAAAACCATGGTGAAGTATTTAAAGACCATATCCAGCCTGCAAAGTGATGACATTATTTTAAGTAAAGCGTAATTGACTTATTAGTAACTGAATTTACAAAGGAGTCAGTGGTGTGATAATACTTCAATTTTTAAAATAAATCATTTACGTTAAAAAAGAACTTCTTAAAGAAGTTTTTTAATTACTGAAGGGCAATAAAATACTCAGTTTAAGTACATCAATTACTCCCCAATTGTGTAAAACTAGATATACTTATAAGTAATTATGGTTGATTTCTCATAATTAACCAACAGGATCTAATGGATAAAGATTAATTATTTCTTAAGATAAGGATCTTTAAAACCATAGCCTCCAATAAACCAATTTTTCTGTGAATTTCAAACATTTAATGTTGACTCTAAGTAATTCTCAACTTTAGCTGTACACTAGAACCACTTAGGAACTTTAAAAAATACTGGTGCCCAGGCCTCAACCCAGACTTCAAACCAGACCGATTTCATCATAATCTCTGTTTTGGGGGCCCTGTCATTGGTATTTTCTACAAGAGCCAATAGTCCAGATGTTTTATATAAACCATTAGAAGGGGAAAAGCTTTGGTTATTAGGGAGACCTAGTCAATTAATGTATAGCTAGTTCTATCAGATGTTCTTTATCTCTCCCATTCACATATGTATTCATTCTTCACACATTTATCTAATTCCACAAAGTACCAGAAATTATGCCAGGCACTAAGGAAAATAGACAAGTAAGGTCTAGGTCCTGCCTTTAAGAAACGCACCTACCTGTTGTTATTTAAAGTTGGAAGACACCTCATCTGTGAAAGAGAGAGAAGCAGGGTGGTTAAGTGTGTGCTTTGGAGTCGGACCTACCAGGATTCAGATCCTGACACTGACAATGTGTGACACTAGGCACAAGTTACGTAAACTCTCTGAGTTTCCGTTTGCTTATCTGTAGGATGAGAGTTATATCATTGATCCCATAGAGGAAATTTAAGTATTAAATATGTTTTAAATAATTAGCACTTTCCCTGAAAGTAAAAGTACTCAATAGATGATAGCCAGTAGTATTTATACAATCCCCGTACACATGTTCCAAACCTTTCACAAATTGCAAATCAATTAAGCGTAATGTATCCTGAATCCTCTAAGAGACAATACCAACGTGGTTCAACACATAATGGTAATGTTTGACTTTTTGTTAGTTTTATCAGGTAAATTATCACCTATTAGTGGCTCTGGTATTTGAACAAACACAATGCAACAGATGACTCTAAAAGCATGGGTAATTATCACTGAAAACTCCATAATTCTGAGTTTCATGGTGTTTGAAAGCTGCCCTGATATTAATGTATGTGAGTAACATTCCTCATGTAACAATGATTTCTTGTAATTTTATTCATCATACACCAGGTTTCTGAATAGTACCTTTTATATATTTTTTTTGAGAAATTCAATTTCCTTTTCATTAATTGTGTAAGTTCTTAAGCCACTTCAAACTTCGCCCAAAATGTAAGAAAAATTTTTGATAGAGGGGATAATAAAGTTAGCTTTTTATGCACATGTCACTAATTTGTGTGTATAATGTGCTATTAAATTTAATAAAGGGATTTTAGATTAATAGAAGACACAGCTTCTACCAATAAGCAGTACTGGCGATTTTATTTTACCTCTAGTCTATGCATCCAATGACTAACGTCCATGACTGGAGAAGAAGAGGTATGAATGATTTTTAAAAAAATCTGTTCTGCCCCTAGATACAGCCAATATCTGGTGAAAGAAAGACTAACAGTAATATTTTTGTTGTTCTTTAAAGAGTTGCCTACTGATTCACAATGACTTTAACCAACAGTTATTTCTAGCATCCCACTCATGATCTTACCAACACAAGCTTGGGCAAGAATTTGAATGTTAGAATTCTTCATTTCCGAAGTGCATAATGAATTAGAAGATGTGAGGCACAATTCCTAGCAAAAGCTAGCTTTATAACTCATCTTAAATACTGTTATTCCAAAGGTCATCAGTTTCGTAGTGTTGTAATGACAGCAAGTGCTAACAATTACATGTCAATTCATGATGTTGTTAATTTAGTTGCTCATGTATTTCGTAACACTCTAGGGGAGCTTTTTAGACACATGACACGTGAAGATAGATGAAGAAAATTGTTTTATAATAAGTAGCAAAACAACTGTTCTGTGAAATTACATTTCTGGTCCAATAGACATGTACCCTTTTGTATGTCATCCAGTGCTGGGAACTTCACAAGAGAACCGTGTGAAAACATATAAGGGGTTTTAAGGAAGAGCAGACCTGTACCTAGAAGAGAAGTGGCAGGCAGGACTGCAGAGGGCTTAGACACTGTGACCCATGAGAAGGATAGCAATCCCCAGAGCTGGGGACAAAGTCTTGACAAAAGCACCACGACCTTGCTTGCATAGTTTTTCGTTCCCTTCTAGTAGGTCATTCATGTTACCTACTCTGCCTTATAGTTTATGCTGCTGTTTGTCCTTGAAGCTATACTTTAAATTGTGCCTTTCTGTTTGCATTTCTTCTGTGGTAGCCCTAAAGGGTGTTATCGTTATTTTTAAAGTATTACAGGTATGCATGAAAAGCTTTTGCATCAAAACTAAGTCCATCCAACCAAAGACTTGATGTTTTCCAGTATGATACCCCTTGATGTTTCGTAGCGTTTTGGATACTTAGACTTTGTTAAGTGCCCTCACAAGCCGATGTTGAATGAGGCTACAAATCCCATTTCCAGTGATTTTATAACATCCCCAGTTCCCTAAACTGGGAGTCACCACAAAGCCCCCATCCCTTGCTCTTCTCTCGGCATTTGTGTGGAGCTATGTCTCATTTGGATTTTCTTTTTTTTCGATGAATGCTGTATCGGTATATAAATAATATGTTTCAGTTGAAAGTCTCTTCTGAGTTCCTTTTTATATTTCACTTTATCCATTCCTTCTCTGTGCTAAAGTATCTATTCTGTTGCAGCCGCGCCTCTCCATGTCTTGATCGTGACAACAGCAGGTGAACTTCTGCATAATTCTCCTCTGGCCATGCTGCCTCCTCCTCTTCCCCTTCCGCCATCTCCTTCTGCTCATCCCCTGCCTCAGGATGCTTTAGTGTGAAGATACCTAGTCAAAGAGACAGCTTTATTAAAGGTTATGATTTCAAGTGACACTTACAAGGGCTTTTTTGTCTTGGTTTTTGAGTTTTTTTAAGTACCATATTCTAGGTGAGCCAAAAGCTGAAAATTTATTAATAGCACATTTCCTTACTAGCACTGCTTTAAATACAACCTTTTGATATTTTGGAAATTGTACTCTAGAAGGGCTTAGTCAGTGTTCTGAAAATACTCATTATTCTGTTACCTTGATAAATTTATTTTTAAAAGGTTCCAATCAGATTGCTAATTATAGTATTTTTACTGTATAGTCATCTATTGTGATGCTACAAGTTGTCAGTCTACAAAAAAGACAGTTTTATATTTCCTTTTTTGAAAATTTTTATGTCTATCCTTAAACTTTTTCTCAAACACACACTAAATATTATCTTTCTATACATGAATGCAATGATTGATAAATAATTGGTGATTTTGCCATTTTGAACCACTTTTTTCAAAGCTATTTTCCATCAGTTTTTCAGTTTATGGAATTGGGAGGGTTAGGAAGAGATTAAGGGAATTATAGAGGAGAAGGAACTCAAGGTGTGATTTTCTCTCGGCACCTCCAGAGCCAGATTTAATGTGAGGCCCTCTTGCTATGTATGTGTGGATCACTGAAGCACCCTGGGGCTGGTTTTTTCCCGTTCTTTCACCTACTAACTCACTCTGAATGCTGCAGTCTCCTCCTCCCCGTCCCCCTCCCATGGTCCTGAATGAATTAAAAGAAAAACTAAGGATTAGTAACTTTTGGGGTGAAGGATGGTCGTCCTTAAAATACCGAATCATTGTTTACTGCTCCCTCCTCTGAAGCATGTACCTGTTTAGCTAATCAAACTGCATATTTGTAGGCAAATCATTGCATAATGACGGTTGATTGCTTCTGCTTTTATTCCCTTTAAATTGTGATAACATTGTATCTCACAATTTGGAAAACTTCAATCCAAGTCTCTACTTTGCATGATTGCGGAATTTCATTTGGAGAGAGAGATATGCAATTAAAGCCGAGTGTGTCGCGTGATAGTCTTTCGTTGGTACAGTGTTAAGTCAATGTTTAGTGCCGCATGTGTACTCATTTTCTGCAAAGTAGCTGTTTTAACCAGAGAGCAAATATAATATATATTTCTTGAAGTCATAGCAGTTTATTTTCCAAATAGGATTTTTTTCAGAGCATCTGAAATGGAACATTTAAGTAGGTTTCCCAACTTAAGTTAACAGAAAATAGTACATAGAATTTTAATACTGAGAGGCAACTTAGAGTTTTAATCGAAGTCTATCCTTTTATGGATGAGAAAACTGAAACCTAAAGATGTTAAGTGACTTTCTTGAGGTTACAACATTAATTCAAGACAGATATATCTAGACTGGGGGAAGAACATGGTTACTCACTCCCTGTGATGTGCTCTGTGATGATAGTATTTTTATATCTTATTTAAGTAGTAAATTTCATAACCTAATAAAAACTCCATCATCCCATTAAACTATTTAGCATAGTTGCAGATTCATTTTAGGTATGCAGTAACTGTTAGTTTCTCCATTTATTTTTCAGGTGGTGTATTGTATTATATTATCATTTTTAAGATATTCAAAATATATAAAATCCTATGGGTGTATAGAAAAGAAAATGATGAGAACAAGCATTTATTGAATTCTGTATGCTTTAGCCACACGACTTAATTCTCACCACAATCGTAAGTGGTAATAGGATTATCTTTCATTGACAGGTGAGGCTTCAGTCCTGAAGTTTATAGATGACAAAGCTGAGCTTCAATCCATGTACCGTCTCCTCTGTACATATTTAATCCTATGTTTTTACTTTGATTCTTCCCATCTCCAAATATTTATATGCATTAGATTGCCTCATTTTTAATGTGTTGCAAACGTGAGAAAAGTCATATTTATTCAATCAACTCTGATTTGTGAATTCATTCATCTCATGACTCACAACTTCCAACCTTTCACTTTTTCCTATGATACGTAAACATAAATGGTCTCTTACAATTTGCTTTTTTGCAAATAACTGTCTTTGACTATCCTCTAATTCTTTTACCTGTCCAAGTAGTGGCACTTTTTGGTATTCTGATATTTTTAATGGAAATGCTCAAATGTTTATGAAATTTTATACTATAAACTATTGAGATTGACTAGCATATTGACTCTTATCAATAGACTTTTTATCAGCACCTAGATACAAACTTGAGTCATTATTTTTCCTATTCTTTCTTATTTAAAGAAAAGATTTCTTTTATTATGTAGTTCCATAAATTCAGCATTTGTTAGTTATTTGGCAATTATATTATTTGAGTCTAATTTGCTTAGAATTTTTTTTTGCTAGATTTATAAACATTTTTATTCATTTTCACTATTGATATTTAGCTCTTTTGTGTCTTCCAATCTTTTTGTTTATGTCTTGTCATCTTTCTGTTTCACTTTCTTTCCTCTCTTTGCTTTCTTTGTGTAAAGAAAATTCTGTCAGAAAAACTTGTCGGCTTTTTTAGTGTGTGTCCTTTAGTTACTTGACAAAAACATAAAGGCTTGTCTTCTTTAGAAACTTAATATTTTTTTCTGAATTATGCGTATTGGCACCTTAATTTTTCCAATTCACTTTGCATTTTGGTGCAATACTTAAATATTGTTTTCCAGATCTATAATGACACAGAGTTACTTACTTGCAGATAAATTTATCTACTAAAGCAGCTTCAGTCTTTAAGTACTTTGATTTCCCCATCTTTGGTTTTTCTTCATATAATTTTCATTCCTAATGAATTGTTTATTGTGTTAGGTTCAAACTCTTTGTTTCTGTTTACTCCCACTTCCTACTAATCCTCTATCAGGAGAAATAAATATATCAGGTCTCTCTTTTGGGAGCAAGAATAGGCCTGGAGAATATTTAACATTAAGGATAGTCCTTCCCAACTGCTTTGCCACCTGAGTGTAGTGATTTGAATGAATTCTGACTACTCTGATTGTCCAGAGACCAAAGAATCAATTTACTGCCTACTTTAGCCTTCTCTGTCAGATCTAAATATATACGACTTGCCCTTTTCACTTTTCCTTTCATTCATTCACTTATTGAATAGTTATTTATTGTCTACCTACTATGCGCTCCATCCACACTGTGCTAGGCACCAGGGAACACAGGAAGAAACACAAAGAACATAGTCACTGCTTATGGCACTTATATAGCCCCTGTATGGGGATTTATGTAGTCATTTCTCACTGACCAGAAAAGTAAGCAGTTCTAAAGAATGAAGAAACCATCATGGGACATCTGAGACTTAGACTGTGGCGGTAGCTGCTGTGTCTTTACTTGCTGTACCCTCAGTTCCTAGCAGGGCACCTCCTTAATAGGAGGGTGACAAATGTTGCACGAAAAAAGGAGCATAGACATTAGGGACCAAGTGAGAACAAAAAGAGTGTTTCAAGAGGAACAGTCAGTGACACAAAATCAGGGAAAGTACTCTAATATGCAGTTATTGAAACATTGCTGTAGTCAAGAACGTAGTTATTTCAATCCGCTCTTTAGAGAATGAACCACCGGAAGATAGTCTACATATTCTTCTAGATGGAGACTTGGTATTATATAGGCCATAAACCATCACTAGAATAAATAAAGTGTGGAAACTTCTCAGTGCCTTCAAAAGGTACAAATAGTGTTGAGGATTGACAACATTAAACAGATATATAATAATAATTCCTTACTAGTTTGAGTTCCTGTTAGGAGCATCAATGGAGGTAATAACCAAAAGATGAAAAAAAAAATCAAAGGAAATATTAATCTTAATTCTCAATGAGTCAGAAATAGTGCAATGAATTTGGAAGCAGTACTAGTTGAAACTTCAGTAATTTTTTTCTACTTTTTTACACAATGCTACGTAATATCATACCCAATAAGAATAACAAAATGGATAGAAAATCTTTATATCCATCTAGAAGCATTATCAGTTGTTTTAAATTTTTTTGTGAGCGATAGAACATTTCAAAGTCAAGAAAAAGGAAATTTTCAAAGAATCCATATGTAAAGACTAGTAATAACAAAAGCAGCATTTTATCATTACATTTGGATAAAGACCAGAAAACATCAGCACTTCAGTACTGAACTGTTGGTTGTACTTTCCAGTTTTCAGCCCTTCCTGAACACTCGAAGGGCCAGGTGTGAATGGTGGGCCCAGCCTGGCTCCTGCATGTGGGAGGATGTGCCGCCCCCTCTCCTGGTCTCATTCTGCATGACGTGCTTCCGACAGACACTCTGGGCTCCTTCGCACTCGTTTTTATTACTAGCAACAGGATTTCTGTTTAGTAGCATGTTTAGTGAGTTCTGTGTTCTGCTATGAAGACGATGCTAAGATATTTTCCCTTCATTTGTCTAAAAATAACATAAATGTATTGTGTTTATATCCCATAACTTAACTCTGATGAAATACCCTTTAAATGTTTTAAATGTTGTCATGGAGACAATGTCTAAGCGTGATGAAGCTATAGTGGTATGATTCTGTGCTGGTTAAGTTATAAACAGATCCATGATACATCTCTGTTTTGGGGTAAAGATCTTGCAAATGCAACAAAAATGGGGAAAGGTGCTAATGTAATTTGTGTAAGAGCGTTTGTATGTGTCTTTGTGTATGTGTGCACAACAGTTAGATTGCTGTGGTGTTTAATTTTTGCTCCTTGACAGAGTGAGTGCCTGAGAGACTTTAACAACTGCTAGGACTAACACAGTGACAAGCATTCAGATTAAGCTGGATTAGGATCTGCTAAGAGCATCGCAAAGGAAACAGCTTCAAAGTCAAGACAAACTTCTTCTCTTGGTGCACTTAAATTAACAAACTGAGTCACCTCGGATTATAGTTCTCCTTTCCATGAATACTTAGCTGTTCCCTGTCCAGCTCCTCCGTTTGAGTTAGAACGGTATGACAGAGAGATTACTACTTAAGAAGTGAAAAAGTATATTTTAGCCAGCAAATTGGTTCTATCTCAAACATTTAGTTATTTTGCTTTCTTCCTCTTTAGAATGTCATCGGTTAAAAACCTGCATCCTGGGTAAGATGAGGTTGGAGCAGGATACAAAAAAACTGCGCTTTGGTGTTTCCTTTCTTCTGTATCCTTATATTATTTCAACATGTGGATTTTTCAGCACAAACATATAAGGAAGCAGAAGTCTCTGTATTTATAACCAAAGGAAATTTGTCAATGTTCTTTATGTAATTTCATTCCATTTTCTTTCAAAATCAACTGGACCTATTTATAATTTACAGTTTATATTTAATGTCACTATTGTCAAAAGTCAGAATTTTTCTTTAGTGACAGATTAAAATTATACAAAAATAAAAGAAAATCATTGCTAGAAAGTAAAATAATTTTTAAAAACAAATGTCATACCACCATACATTTAAATAATCATTTTAAAAAGATGTTTTTGAGAACAAAGCATTATGGAGAAAAATTTACTGGGCAAAGCTTGCTTGTCTGCCTCTGAGATTTGACAACCTATCTGATCTTCTATTTTGGTTTTTAGTTTTCTGGTTAGTTTCATGGTGGATGCCCGAGGGGGTGCCATGCGAGGGTGCAGACACAACGGGCTCCGGATCATTATTCCGCCTCGGAAATGTACCGCTCCAACGCGAGTCACCTGCCGCCTGGTCAAACGCCACAGACTGGCCACGATGCCGCCCATGGTGGAAGGAGAAGGACTGGCCAGTCGCCTGATTGAAGTTGGACCCTCTGGTGCTCAGTTCCTTGGGTAAGGGTTTCTGATAAGCCTCCCACTTAGTCACCGACAAGCTTGCGTCCTGTACGTGAGCTCACTGGGATGGAAAAAGGTACGTCAAACTGTTTTGCAAGAAGATGGGCTCCTGTGACATTTTTAAAAATTGGAAGTGACACCTCACTGTTTGACTCCACTCACATGCCTGTTATTTGAAGGCATTAATGAGTCAAACATGCAGGTTGATTATTATCCTTTCTCTTTGGATGTTATAGTAGCTGCCAGACTCCCAGTGTGAATATAACCATGTTTTAGCCAAAGGTAGGTATTTTTTTCCTCACCTGAGAATGTTTAAGTGGTAAAGTCATAAAGAAAAAATGCTGCTGTATTCCAAACGTAAATTGAAAGTCTCACGTGGTTATGAAACAGAATCATTATCTTCCCTTTTGGAAAGCAGGGCTGCCTTTATAGAGTACCTAAAAACTTAGTCTATGTGATTTGTTTTTTTTCTGCTATCAAAATTGCTACCCTGAGCCTTATAATTACACTGGCCGTCTATTTAGCCGCAGTCTGCCTTAAGACAAAAACATCAAGACTAACTTCGGCCATGCTCGTTTTAGCAATTTTGAGCAGAAATTAGCATTTCTTCTGTTTGTTTGTACAGCTGCAGTTACATTCAAGTGGCATCTCATTGTGCCAAGAAATGACAAGCTACTGCTGAACACTAACGACAGGATTAAGTTTTGAAGGGGGACAAGTTTCAAAACACTTTGAAACAGATCAATTGTATTTAAGTCTTGTTGTATCAAGTCTTGGTGCTTGAAACACTGGGAGAAAAATCCTAAAATTTATGAACTCCTGCTTTGCCAATGTCATATGGGGGAGAGCTTTTTCTTGCTTTAGAGCCCGAGAAATGTTCTAAAGCTTTGTAATTTGGAGCAAACTATTAGCAGGGTTGCTCCAAATTATATTCACACCTGAAAAGGGGTGTGTTTACAGTTCCTGATTATACAAGCCACCTCTCGTGTCCTCCTCTCAGACAGACCAGAGTTTTAGAAGGAGCCTGTGAAGTTCTGGGTTGCATCAGAACATGCCATTATGTTTGGAGAAATTCCCTGATGATTCTTTTCATATTCAGTCTATCAGACCCTTTTTACCCCGATGCTCAGGTAGTTTTAGGCTTTTTTAATAATCTTCCAATCTGTTGGGGAATATCCATGAAAACGTCTGGTCTTGGGACAGAGCAGAGTTTTTATCATATTCCCAACAGCTTGTCTTTCCTGGGGAGCATTTTGCCCCCCTTTTTTGGCTAGTGCCCTGGCGGTGAACCTACAGAGGGACCAATCTGACAGCTGGTGCTCCCCTTGCACAGACGCGCCTCCATTGTACACTTTGGGTCTCGGTTCCTTGCTCTCTGTGATCAATGGAGTGATCAGAACCAAACGCAGTGTGAAACCAGAGTTCACCCTGTGGATCAGCCGGCGATCCTGGGGTTCTGTGGAAAACCATACCTGAAGCTTACTTATGTTCTTTCTTTCACTGCTGCTTTGGATGTACTCAGTAAACTTCACCTGCCAACGGCTCCTCCCCCACTTAATGAGGGAGAAAGCTTGGTCAGCCGCATCCTTCAGCTGGGGCCTCCTGGAACCAAATTCCTTGGGTAGGAGTGACTTAAAACAAATTGATGGCTGCTGGGCCCCCATTCTTCTCCTTCTTCTGCAATATGATTTCTCTTTTTGTCATTGTGCCCATGACATGTCCCTCTCTCTATGATTTAAATTCTGTATAACCTATCTTTAGTGGACCATTTCTGACCCTTGTGGTATGTGACTTTTATTTTTGAGTGATGTTTTTATATCTTTTCCCTTAAAGTGCTGTGACCTTCATTTTCGTTGAAGCATGAGATCTGCCTAGTTGTACCATGTGCTAGTTACGATGTTGCTATGATGGATTTGGAGTCTGTTACCAAAGCAACCTGGACTCAAAAATCAAAAGTTTCTGTATATTTCGAGGATGAATGTGGCCTAAACCTCGTAGAGCAGTGCATGTTCTGGATCCTGACTATAATAGGCATTGCACACAATTGGCTGTCTGCTGAAGGGCTCGGTTAGGGCCACGCTGTGTACACATGCCTATTGTTTCCTTGAATGAGGAAAATTTAAGCAAAAACCGTGAGTGCATGGCTCCTTAGTTCACACGTAGTCAACTTTTCTTACATCTTCTCATTTACGACACATCAAATTATGCAAACGTTTAAGCCATTTTCTCTCTTAAATCATTTTGTCATTTGCACCTTGTAGAAAATGTTTTAGGAGATTGGCACATCTCATAGATATGCATGCACATTTCTTTTGGTTAAATGTGTTCTACTTACATTTATCAAAGGAGAAGTTCCAGAATGCCACATGCACTCACAGGGAAACATCATTTGGCTTAAGGTAGCAGCATGTACCTGAGGACTGGTGCCCCTGAGGTGGAGTGCTACTGTGTGACCATCTGCTAGCCAGTGGGCTCCAGAGGATGGCCCACTCTGTCCCTGTCCCCAGAGAGAGGAGAATTCCAGGTCACTTTGCAACAGACAGAGTGGAGGTGCTTGTCTTGCTGCTGGGTAGCTCCCGTCCACACTAAACGTTCTGCATTGCTGTGTCAGGCCCGTCATCGTGGAGATCCCTCACTTCGCGGCCCTTCGAGGAAAGGAGAGGGAACTCGTGGTCCTGCGCAGTGAGAATGGGGACAGTTGGAAAGAGCACTTCTGTGAATACACGGAAGATGAACTGAATGAAATTCTTAACGGCATGGATGAAGGTACTTTCAGATTAAGGGTTTTAAAAGAAATGTAAAGTGGAAGCATGAACAGGATACATTTCTTTTCTCTGACCTAGCAGGGGAGTGTGTGTGGCCCTTGTGTGACTTTCCCACAGCAGGGACCCGCTGTGCTCCCACGGTGATGAGCTGGAACGCACAATACATTCACCTAATTTTCCTTCTGTTACATTCAAATAAAACCCTTTAAGATAGCAAACACTTCATTTTAATACGGATATACAGCATGCTTCCGTCTTTAATGTAAACTCTTTTGAACCTAAAACAAGAGACAGAATAGATATTGCTGTTTCATAACAAAATGAACTAATACTGGATAAATCCTTGATTTTTAAAAATGCCTAACTTGAAAAATCAGATATTTAAGATACTCATAAGACGTGCTAAGCTATTCTGTTGTAGAACTTAACTTACATCTGCACATAGCTAGTCTATTATAGGATAATATAATTTCTTCTTAACTATTATTAGGGAAAATTAAGCTCATTCAATCTTCTGCCTATAATTCAAATAGGGAGTTAGCCAGGGCTGACTTGCACACACACATGCATACACATCTAATTGAGCAACTTGGTTTTCCATTAGAACTTTAATCTCTGTAAATCCTAAATCTGTTTTGGACCATTAAACCACAGGTTGTAAGATTTCAGTTTGACTAGAGGGAATTGGCTCATTGTCAGCCCTCCAAAGGTTGCTCAGAGAAAAGGTCCTAGTCCTAATAGAAGAAGGCACATTCCACTTTAAGTAACTACACAAATAGGGAAGTGGAAGGAGGAAGAAATTATGCCCTCTAGCTGCGTAGGTCAATACTTTCTAAGCAAGGTAAAAAAAAAGATCAGGATTTTTATTGATAAATCTTGTTTCCTGCAATATTTAGCTGTTTCTACTTCTTGGTAACCATTTCTTTTCCTATCATTTAGGTTTAGGATATTTTCCTCTGAGATATCTACCTGTCAGTGACATTGCTAATAAACATTAATATCTTGCCCACTTCTGCCTTCCTACATACGTAAAAAGCTCATTTTAAAACAAAGAATCAGATTCGTTTCTGTTTGTAAACTTGGAAATATGTTCTTTTATAAGCATATGCTAGTGCATCCATCTCCAATTATGTATGATCAGATCCTGGGACCTTTCACTTTGACAATCTAGTTGTGCTTAGCAGTCAAGAGATACATACTTGCTGCTCCTGCCTCTATCATGAGTTGTAGACGATTTCTAAAAATGAACAACTTTCCCTAATTCTTTAAAATTCCATGATCCCCTTAGTTCAAGTTTCTACATTTTAAAACAGTCTGATTTTTTGTGTTGCCTTAAATATCTACACTAATGCAATTTATAAAGAGCTCATGGTCCCATCTTCCCAATGTCATCAGGGGAATATTGAAGCCCTAAATACATAATCACTGATCTTTTTTTATGTCCACAGTGACTATTTCAGACACAGCCATCAATCACACTGAAGTAAACATAAACATGAATCTTTCCCTTCCAAGACAAATTTTATTTCTGCACTATTCCCCTGAGGACCCAAAGGTCCATATTACTTCTTAAAACCACAATAACTGGGCTTTGAGCTAACTTTGAAATTTGCAAAGAAAAGGAGTTCATAAACAACCTCCTCTCCATCACATGAACCAGGAATAGAACAGGTTCATTTTCATTCCATATTTGTCCCCATGCCCTCTCATTTACAAAGGTGGCCCTGCAGTATGGCATCTGGAATGAGATGCTTTTCTTTCACCCCTGGAAAGTCCTACTTCTCACAAAAAAAAAAAAAAAAAAAAAAAAAAATGCAAGCTAAATGCTGGCAGGTCTTGAAAGATTGCAGTTTTTCTTTCTTTTTCTGATGTTGTTAGGTTAGCCCTGCTTTTTTGATCTTTCTATTTTTTTTTTAAGAGTTTTGCTGCCACCTCTGTTCACTATTAACCATGCTGATGAGTTTGCTAGAATGCGTTCAGAAGGGAGTCCTTGCTCTGTGAATGAAGGTGGGTCATTTCTTGTCTCAGTGCTGGATAGCCCGGAAGACCTAGAAAAGAAGCGCATCTGCCGAATCATCACGCGAGACTTCCCGCAGTACTTCGCGGTGGTGTCGCGCATCAAACAGGACAGCAACCTGATCGGCCCCGAGGGAGGCGTGCTGAGCAGCACGGTCGTGCCCCAGGTGCAAGCGGTCTTTCCGGAGGGGGCACTAACCAAGCGGATCCGCGTGGGCCTGCAGGTATGCCCACGTTAGGTGCAAATGATTCTAACATGCAGTTTATTCCGGTGATTAAAAATTACCCCAGCAAATAAGAAATAAATTGTTAAAGAATCAAAATTATTCCTGGGTGAGCAAAAACTGCCACTGGAGATCACAGGTCTCACGAAGTTATACATGAGTGCTTACTGATAGTACGAAACATGATTGCCATGTTTTAAGTTCACCAAATCGATTTGTAAGACAAACAACTGTGCTTGGGGTGACAGATTTGACATTAAATGTGATGATATATTGTTTATTTTAATATTTTTCTTCACTTTGAAAAGGCTCAACCTATGCACAGTGAGCTGGTGAAGAAGATCTTAGGCAACAAAGCGACCTTCAGCCCCATCGTCACTTTGGAACCTAGAAGAAGAAAATTCCACAAGCCGATTACCATGACCATTCCTGTCCCCAAAGCTTCAAGCGATGTCATGTTGAACGGTTTTGGGGGCGATGCACCAACCTTGAGATTACTATGCAGCATAACAGGTGAATCATATATGACAACGTTAGCAGAGAGTTCTGAGTAAAGAAACTTGGATCGTTTAAATGCTAAATTACCTTTGCCGTAAGATGCCTGTAGGGTTCTATACATTAATTCAAGGCAAGCATTTTAATTACCTAGAGAAATCAAAGATGAAAGGAAAGGAACTATATTCACTAAATAAAGTCTTATACCAAACTATGCTCTTGGATACTTTATATGCATAGCCATTCTCAGCTTCACAGTAACCCAATGAGAAAACTTTAACCCCATTTTGCTGAAAAGGAAAGCAAGGTTGAAAGAAGTTCTATAACTTGCTCACGTTAGACTATAGATATTTGGCACAACTGGGATTCAAACCCAAACCCATAGTACCTCCAAAGCCCAGGCGTCAAGCCTTCACTGAAGACATCACCCATATCTGCTGGGAAAAAAATAGCACTTTAAATAATTATGCCCAATAGTTCCAACCAAACTGTTCTGTCTAGGAATTGGTTATGTCTTTATCATCGATCTGTGGAACTAACCCTGGGAAAACAAAGGAAAGGTTTTCAGTGATTAACTAATTTTTGATCTTTTCAATTGGTAGTTGTAGTAGCTTCCAGACAACTGCCAAAACACTCAGAAGATAGTCCCAGAACATTGTCTTTTCATAACAATACCACCACAAATGGTGAGAGGCAAAAAAAATCCGCACAAATAATCTGTTTTAGCGCTACAAAATTTAACTGATAATTTCACTATTTATCAATAATTTCATGGTGCTGGCATTTGGTAAATATTAATGCTTCATTAGTAGGAACAATAACCATCCCTGGTTGTTTTGGTATTGTTAGATGTTTTTTTCCCCCTATTTTTCATTCATATTGGCAGAAACGTTCACCTTTATTTTGTTGTCTCTCTCGAATTCTCCCTTCTTATTAATATGTTTTCTGTACTTACTATAGAGAACCATGGAGATTATCCCATAAGTTTAATAATATGACAAAATTTTTAAATATATGGACTATATTATGGACTATGGGGAGAAATCATATATATGCTTCACTTAATGATCTCTTTCCCAATTGCTCATTTCTGATTATTATCTGTGATTTTTGGGTATCCTTCCCATAATTTTTGCTACATGGGTTTATCATTAATCTTCTATAATGTGTAACATAATGGCACGGATGTGAAACAGGTGAGAACCTAGAATGTCTATGGCACGCCCTGTCTTGTAATGATCAAACAAAGATATCATATGGGCTTAGGCACCAGCTAAGTCTACGTATTCTTAAGACAGGTCTCTACTAAACAGTTTCTTAACTATAATTAAAATGATTTTTTAATTAATAAGTACCTGTATGTATTAATTTAAAAAATACTTAGGTATTTGGGGTTTTGTATTTTGCTATGTTATATCACTATGCTAAGAATGTGTATTTTAAAGGCCTGCTAGAATAAACTTTTCTAACCTTTCTTTGATAAATCATTCCCTTCTTTAAGAAACTTCACAGTCAAGATTTTTGTTTGTTTCAAACATATATTCTTCTTACAGCACTTTGACTAAAATTTTGTCCTTATCTATGTCAACTTAATTTCTTGGTGGAAATGAGAGACAGGTAGTCATCATCAGCCTTCGTGGTGATGTTTCTATGTGCAGAGGCTATCCTTTGGCATTTATTAATTTTTTTCATTGACCCTGCATTATTTATTGAGCTCTTAATATATTCCAAACCTTTTTGTTTTTGGCCAATCTTCAATTGTAAATTGAGAAGAAATTTCATTTTTTGAAAATAATTGCATAAAATATGAAGCTCAGGAACAAAAGAATATTTAGTTTATTATTTTAATGAAGTATTCAGCTCCTTAGTTGGCCAAAGGATCTTTTTAAATAATCAACTGTATACAATTCAAAATTATCTTCAGAGCCTAGCAATTAGGATGAAAGCTTCAGAATGTCAGGCAGAGAATAGAATGCCTGGTGAACAGTTATTCAAATAACTTCCTTAAGTTTAGTTCCTTGAGGGATAGTGTCTGCTGTTTGTTTTCAATGTGTCATTTTTGAGCATGCAGTTTTTAGTCGTTTTGTTTTCAATGTGTCCTTTTTGAGGGGTGGGTGGGTAGGATTGGGCTGGTGAACACAGAACCACAAAGACTTTATTTTAGAATCCAGAGTTTGGATTTTTGCCTAATTTTTTCCCCAACAATCGTATTATTTCAGGTGGAACCACCCCTGCTCAGTGGGAGGATATCACAGGAACTACGCCATTAACATTTGTCAATGAATGTGTTTCCTTTACAACCAATGTGTCAGCCAGGTATGCTTATGTTGCGCAGAGAAGCCCACTGTGATATTGTTCCCTCCTCCTCCAAAAACTTGTCTTTTGTTTTATCTTGTTTCTTTATCCTTTGATAGCTATTTTTGTTTAATTTTAAATATAGTACACATTTACTTTCATATTTTAACTAGATGTGTCAGGAAATGTAATAGTGACAGTACAATGACAAAGTACTACCAGTTAGATCAAAGTCTAAGAGTGACTGTCTGCTTTGGCTGCATGATTCTGACTCAGGCTGTAGCAGCTACTGCTGATTTTTCCAGTCCCAAAGGTCTCAGGAGTGATCATTTCCTGTTGTCAACAAAATAGCCTGAACTACTTTTCCAACAGAATAATAACAGAAACACAAAGCCTGCCATGGTTTGCTTAAATGGCTTAGAGGTTTCAGTGGCTCTTATACATCCTAACACATTGACATACTTCCTGTTTATGTATTACATGTTTTCAAAAAGCTGAAGCTATCTGGTTTTATTTCTTATGCATACATTAACTCAATTACTAGTTAGTTCCTGTTTTTATGGTCTTTAATTGATTACCAAGCACTTTTACATTTCTTTAATTTGATCTTACAACTTCGTGATTTACATAGGACAAGAGGTATTATGTCCATTTTACAGATGAGAAAACTAAAGTCGAGTGTGATTAAAACTTAAATTCGTATTTGGGGGGTAAGGGGAAACAAAAGATAAAAATGCATGAATAGTTAAATATAACTACACAGCAGTAGCTGGGCTTGGTGGCACAGGTTTGTAGTTCCAGCCACCCAGAGGGCTCAGCTATTGAGTCTACACTTCTGTGCGTCAGTGTGTTCTGCCAATTATGTATCTACACGCTACTGCCAGAAGATAACACGTTCTGAATGAAAGGTATAGACCAGAGGTGCTAAAGGAATTCAGAGGAGGGTGCTCGTCGCATTGGGATAAAGAGGATGTCTGGGAAGAGGTGACTTTGGACCTATGTTGGAATCCAGTAGAGAGATACAAGTGGAAAACACAATAACATGAGCAACGAAGCAAAGATCGATTCCAGAAGGTTTAATAGAGTATGGCAACAATGATCCCTGTAATCCATCACTTAAAATTAATGCTGGAATGTTTGATAGCAACATCGGTTTACAGATGGCCCTGTAGGGTCCATCAAGAAATGAGGAGTCACCATAAATATATATATACAGTTTTTATTTATTGATTAAAAGATTATTTAAAAAACCTCCCAGAACTACATGAAAATGAAAATACTGCAAAAATAAAAGTAGTTGCAGTAAAAAAAAAAAAAAAAAAAAAATTCAGCTATTTTATAGGAAAATGTAAAAAATAAATAAACGAGCCAGGGACAGTAGCTCATGCTTGTAGCCCCAGCTTGGGAGACTGAGGTGGAAGGATTACTTGAGGCCAGGAGTTCGAGACTCTGTCTCTACAAAAAATATTAAATAAATAAGTAAAACCAATTAAAATACCAAAAAAAGAAATGAGGCGTTATTATATGATGTACTAATAATTTAACTCCCAGACAATTAAAGAAACAGTGAATAGAGTTTGATCAGCAGAAAGAGGAAAGTAATATTGCATGCCTGACATGAGCCAGGAACTACGCTGAATCTTAAAAACATCATGCTTACTGAACCACGCCAGACACAAAAGGACAAATACGGCATTACTCCACTTATATGAGGTGCCTGGAGTAGGCAAATTCATAGAGACAGAAGGTAGAATAGAAGTTGCCAGGGGCCAGAGGAAAATGAGGAGTTATTGTTTAATGGGTACAGAGTTTCTGTTTGCAATGACGAAAAGTTCTGGAAATTGAGGGTGGTGATGGCTCCACAACACTGTGAATGTGTTTCATGTGACTGAATTGTACCCTTAAAAATGGTTAAAATGTTATGTATATTTTAGCACAATAAGAGAACAAGAAGAGAGATGGATCAGGAACTTGAAAGAAAGAGATGCTAAAAGGAGAAAGAAATCACAGGAATGTTTAAAAATTACGGAAAATGAAGAGGAAGAAGGAGAGTGATCATTGGGGAAAGGTTCCAAAGCAAGGGCATAGGGAATACACCCTCGGAAGTGTATGAAAAACAAATGGAAGAAGTGTCCACATGCTGGCCTACACTTTCTCCATGCGGTTGTCTGTCCTGGAGCCTATGGTGAGCGCTGAAACTCAAGGGGAGTCCTACAGGGTTAGCAACGTTCCTGGACGTGAATAAAATGACATCTAGGCAAACACTTGCCAAGCCATGTCACAGACAAGCTGCGGCTGGTGATCACGATGTCATGGAGCTAACAAGTTCTTCTGTGAATTACATTCAGCAACTTTTAGGAGTTCTGGGGCAGATATTTTAAATGGTTGGGTTGAGCCAACCTGGGGGATTGGGGAGTCCCTTGGAAAAGGACAAGGAAATGGGGAACAGCTGGGTAGATTTCAGGAAATGGCACGAAGAAGAGGAGGAATCGAGGAAAACAGAAATTCATACAGTGAGATCCTGGATTTCCATCTAAAGAATTCGAAAATACGGACCATACATTTCAGGACACTGAATGCTCAGGAGAGTTTCCAGAGAAGAAACTTACAAATACAGCAGTTAATAGTTGCTCTTAAGAACCTGCCATATTTTTCTCTCTTCCCCTCACTCCCTTCTGCCTCCCCATCCATCCTCCTCCCTGTCTTGCTGTCCCTTTCCTTTGACTTTCTTGACGATCTCCCACTCTTACGTCCTTCTTTTTCCAAGAAGCATTTGGTGACAACTTTGTCCACACTGAGGGAACTGGTGTTTTTTCCAGTGGTGTGCTTTAAATTTTAGGTAACTGGCCTTATCTCTTTTTATAGGTTCTGGCTGATAGATTGTCGACAGATCCAAGAATCCGTTACTTTTGCCTCACAAGTGTATAGAGAAATTATCTGTGTTCCTTATATGGCCAAATTTGTAGTGTTTGCCAAATCGCATGACCCCATCGAAGCCAGGTTGAGATGCTTCTGTATGACTGACGACAAAGTGGATAAGACCCTCGAACAGCAAGAGAACTTTGCTGAGGTGGCCAGAAGCAGGGATGTGGAGGTACTGTATTAAAAAAAAAAAAAAAGAGTTTGTACCATTGTGTTATACCTTTATTAATAGATTATATTTCAAATAGAATTAAATAAATAGAATCATAAAAAATGAAAGACCAGTCCACATCTTGATCAGTTAGAAAGTCAAGGTCCAAAATCTGCCAGTTTAAGTCCATTTGCACATATCCTATAGGGATGATCTCAGCATATGGGAGGAGGTAAAAAGATTCCTTTAAAGATTATTTGGGGAAAAATTATGAGTTATTGACAAATTCAAAGTATGTAAGTGACTATAGCATTTTAGGTGTTTTTGGCTTTCCTTGTTCTTATTTTTGAATAGGTACAGAAGCAGTCGAGGAAATGCATCCTTTTGCATAAATGTTGAAGGAGGATATCCAGCGCTTTTCTATATTACTTTTCCTTATTTCGGAATTTTCCGTCAGTGTATGTTTTTGGTTATTAAAGTCCTGTAACCAGGACTTTCATTGTTATGTCAAAAGTTACCCAATCAGAAATTTAAACTTAGGATTTAGGCTGGGCACAGTGGCTCATGCCTGTGATACTCTGGGAGGCTGAGGTGAGAGGATTGCTTGAGGTCAGGAGTTCGAGACCAGCCTGAGCAAGAGCAAGACCCCATCTCTACTAAAAAAATAGAAACAATTAGCAGGGTGACTAAAAATAGAAAAAAAAATATTAGCTGCGCATGGTGGCACATGCCTGTAGTCCCAGCTACTCAAGAGGCTGAGATAGTAGGATCACTGTGAGGTTGCTGTGAGCTAGGCTGATGCCACAGCACTCTAGCCTGGGCAACAGAGAGAAACTCTGTCTCAAAACAAAAAAATAAATAAATTTAGGATTTAAATATATATTGGTTTTCTGGGGTAATGTGGTTCAGTTTTAGAAATGAGAACATTAAATGTCACCAGGCATTGACTATTCCCATTACTGGTAAGAAGATGGAGTGCTCTATATGTTTTGCCAGAGATAAGACAAAATGTCAGTTGGCAATTTTAAGATAGTTTTATGTATATTTTAAGTTTCAAGTAGTACCACCACTTCTTCTTTGTGTAAATAGCGGGTTATAATTGCAGCTATTTTATTCCGTGTTATTTTTCTCTGTTTTCACCCAGGTCTTAGAAGGAAAACCCATCTATGTTGATTGTTTTGGCAACCTGGTGCCATTAACCAAGAGTGGCCAACATCATATATTCAGTTTTTTTGCCTTCAAAGAAAACAGGCTTCCTCTCTTTGTCAAGGTAATTTATACATGGAATTTTAAAATGCATTTTACTCAAGATAAAGGTAGGATTTGATTTCCTTTACTAGTAGAGAATATTTCCTTTTCAATTTCTAGAGATTTTTTTCCACCATATCTGCAAAGTTTTACAGTCCTGGAAAACCAACCATTTCTATTTTTGAAGTTCAAAGTCAGCCTTCATTTTTACCTATAGACTATGTTTAAGAATGAGACCAGGTCAAATATTAAAGAATTTATTAAGTAGAAACACTAGCTACTCTTCCAAATTTGAAGGAAAGTCGATTTTATTATTATTACTTTTAAATATTTATACTTAGATTTTTAAAATATATCTGAATTTCACAAGTGTGGCTATCAAAAGAGTTCTAAGTGACAACTTTTTGTAATGAAATCTCTTAAAAGACCCAGCATCTCACTTAAGCTATTAAAAAATTATCCCAGATAAAGCCATAGACTTGATACATTTTCATAAATTCATTCAACAAACATTATGAAGACGCTTCAGTGCACCAGGTATTTGTTGTCTCTGTTTAGGAACATTAATCCAAGTTAGGAATTTGCAGTGCTATATACAAGTTTCATTCTAGATTTCAGTTCTAAAGAGGACCACAAATGAAGGAATGAGAGATTCATGAGATAAAAGGGAAGTAATAATTTTACTCTGCTCTATTTTCCAGCCACTCCTTTTATTTCCTGTTTTTAAAAAAATTTATTTCACTAATTTAGAGGTCCTAATGCTCAGTCCTTTCAAGGTATAGACTGGTCTCCATCAGTTTTTCTAGTCCTGCTTCAACAGCTAATTTCCATACTGTTTATCAGCATGACTCCTTTTATTATTTTAACCCCCCATTATTTTTCCAACCATGTGTCTGCAAACCCTTTTTATTAAGTTTTCTCAAGATCTCTAATGAGGATCGTGCCGCTTCTGGTTCCATTGTTTTGCCTGATTGAAGATAGATTCTTAGAGAGTACCACGTTAAGCAGTAGCTGCTCAGGGGTAATGGATCCATTTAACACAGGCGACTTTATAATGAAGCTAATATTTGATATGGTTGATGTATGGAAATCATTCTACAAACAACCCAATACAAAAATGGGCAAAGAACTTAAATGTTTCTCCAAAGAAGATAGAAAGTCACTAATAAGCACATGAAAAGATGCTCAACAGCTTAGGGAAATGCAAATCCAAACCTTAAGGAGATACCACTTCATTCCCCTTAGGATGGCTATTATTAAAAAAAAAAAAAAAACCAGAAAATAAACAAATGTTGGCAAGGATGTGGACGAAATGAGACCCTGATGCATTGCTGGTGGGAATGTAAAATAGTGCAGCCACCACCGTGGAAAACAGTATGGTATTCCCTCAAAAGCCTCAACTAGTTAAACATAGAATTACCATGTGATCTAGCAATTCCTTTCAAAGTAAATACCCAAAAGGATTAAAAGCAGGGACTCAAACAATTACTCCTGTTCTCAGCAGCATTAGCAACAGTAGCCAAAATGGAAATAACTGAAATGCTCATTGGCAGATAAATGGATAAACAGAATGTATATACACATACAATGGAATATTATTCAGCCTTAAAAAGGAATGAAATTCTGATACATGCTACTTACAATATGGTAAATGAAATAAGCCAGACACGAAAGGGTAAATATTATATGACTGCATTTGTGTGAGGTGCCTAGAATCGACAAATGCAGAGAGAGAGAAAGTAGAATAGAGGTTATCAGGGGCTGGGAAAAGAGGGGAATGGGAAATTACTGTTTAATGGGTACAGTTTCTGTTTGGGGCAATCCAAAGTTCTGGATAGTGGTGACGATTACACAACTTTGCAAATGTGCTTAAAGCCACTGAATTGTATTCTTTGAAATAGTAAAAATGGTAAATTTTATGGTACCTATATTTTACCACAATTATTTCAAAAGCTGAGTAAGTCCTGGAGAGCTAATGTACCACATGGAGACTATAGTTAATAATAATGTATTATATACTTGAAATTTGCTGAGACCTTAACAGTTCTTACTACAAATAATGGAGGGAGGGAATTATGTGAGGTGTGATCATTTCACAATATATATATATATCAAATCATCACATTGTCTACCTTAAATATATGCAATTTTTATTTGTCAATCATACTTCAATAAAGCTAAAAAAAAAGCTGGATGATTTTTAGAAAGTCATTCTAAATGGTAATAGGGAAGGAGAAAAAGGAAGCTCACTGAATTCTTACCTAGGAGTAATAAATGAATTTATTTTCTTTTATCAAGTATTATCTAATTAAATAACACATTTCAAATATGGGTGAAGCATATTTTTGTTCATTTTTGTTCAAGGTACGTGATACGACTCAGGAACCATGCGGACGACTATCATTTATGAAGGAACCAAAATCCACGAGAGGCCTGGTGCATCAAGCTATTTGCAACTTAAACATCACCCTGCCAATTTATACAAAGGTATTGTAAAATCTGCTATAGTACAATTCAGGCAGTATAGGAATTGATTTTAAATCTTTCAAAGTGAATAAAAACAAAGACACTGAATGCAAGCACATATAACAACCACTTTTGATTGCCTGTTAAATGTACAGTTTTCCATTTAAGTAAAGGAAAAAAAGTAGTTCGACCTTATTTTGCATTAAATGAAGTTTGATGGAAAAAGTTCTAATACATATTAGACACGGAAGAGAGAAAACTGAGTTTGAGATTGAGCTTTTTTTTTTTTTTTGAGACAGAGTCTCACTTTGTTGCCCGGGCTAGAGTGCCATGGCGTCAGCCTAGCTCACAGCAACCTCAAACTCCTGGGCTCAAGTGATCCTTCTGCCTCAGCCTCCCAAGTAGCTGGGACTACAGGCA
>CAUYRT010074185.1:0-19981 GCA_963574885.1 Lepilemur ruficaudatus | reverse complement strand
TGTTTATCTTTTCGAAAAACCAGCTTCTGGTTTTGTTGATCTTCTGTATAATTCTTTTGTTCTCAATTTCATTTAGTTCTGCTTTGATCTTTGTTATTTCTTTTCTTCTATTGGGATTGGGATTGGTTTGCTCTTCTTCTTCCATTTCCTTAAGTTTATTCATCAGGATGTCAATAGCTAAGCTTTCTGTCTTTCGGATGTGAGCGTTTATTGCTATTAGTTTTCCTCTTAGGTATGCCACAGGTTTTGGTAACTTGTGTCTCCGTTATCATTTAGTTTGAAGAAACTCTCGGTTTCCCTCTGAATTTCCTTTGACCCAAGAGTTTTTCAATAATAAATTGTTTAGTTTCCAAGACTTTGTGAAGCGGTGAGAGTTTCTATAGGAATTAGGGTGAGCACTGTGGAGGGGAGGGGGATGCTTGAAATGTAGGTGGGGAAGGGAATTAGGGGTCTCAATAAGGGGAAGGAAATCCCCTAAAATTGAGTTATGTGAATAGTGGTACAACTTGGTAAATTTACTAATAATCATTGAATTATACACTTAAAATGAAGTAAAGGCATGATATGTAAATTATACTTCAATAAAGAAAAAAATGAACTGTCAATTTCACTCAGGGAAGCACTTATGACTAGTTATGCATATAAGCTGCAGCAACTCATTTACTCATAAAAATCAATAAGACTGCCACATGGGTCATCAAAGGAACCAATCGTCACCACTACAGGAAAACAAATCTTAGCTTTCATAACAATAAGACAGAAGCTGCATCCTTCATTAGACCACAGCTAAGACCAAACTGTTTATTTTTTTTTTCCAGCACAGAAACTGTTAAGCATTGTTATTGCTTATTCTGGCCATAGCAAGTGACTTTTTTCCTTTTTTCCTAACACATCACACTATCTTAAATGGTGCTTCCTTGTTGGAATACTTTGTACAGTAGAAAGAAGTAAATCACCAGAATAAGAATTTCAGATTGATCCTGATTCTGTGGTCACTCTCTGGGAGAAATGACTAATATTAAATATTATTAGCTGTCATCTCTGAGCTTCAGCTTCCTCAATGAAGAGTGAATTGAATACTGTCAAACTCACACATCTGTCTTGAAGTTTCACATTATGTACATAAGCTCTTTGACCTATACTCAAAAAGATAGTTATTTGATTCTGATAATATTTGACAATTATTGGATATGGTTTCTGGACTTGCATACTGAAATTTCTCCCTGGCCCACCAGCATGGTTGAACATTTATAAACAGTCTTTGCACCAAGAACTTGAAGTGAATGTCTAATTTATTGAGTATATCTAATAAAGACTAAGGGATCCCACTCATGCTTCTTTCCCTCCATTTCTTATTGTTTTATCTTTGGTAAGATATTCTTTCTTTCAGGAAGAGCATGGCTCCTTCTAAAGCATTTTGGGCCTTTTGTCATTGTCTTCATAGGATGGAGGAATAGCCTGACCCTATCTTTGATCTGCCGCCAAAGCTCAAAGGCTTCTTATAATTCTTCTCACTCCACCTCCCTCTACCCTAGCTCTTTTCCACTAGTACAAGATCTATCTCCAACTTGTCTCTAGTCTTCAAAGCTGTATCCCTTATTAACATATTTTCTCCAATTCAGTCAGAGGCTTAGGGGTCAAATTTCCACTGACTGAAATCTTTTACCTTTTTCTTAGAGATATACCATGTAAATAACACTTTACAAATGAAAATATTGTTTTCTGGTGAGGTCTTTATTGTCTAGCACAAAATTATTTTTGATTCATTCATTTAAAGCAAAACTATACTCAATAACCAAACTAAACATAGGTAGTATTATTTTAATTATTTTCCCAAGGGAAAGTCTTATGGCAATACTCTGTTGGAAATTTTCTATTCATTGATTAACACTAGTTTTTATATCCTCACTACTAAAGGATGATAACTTGCCACAAATAAAATGGAGCCAGTTTAGTGAGAAGTCCCAAAACATCAGGGTATTAACATGAAATGGCTTGATAGTTACCCCCAATCATTTCTTTCATCTATGCACTATCAAATTTCTTCTTCACTCTGTGTCGTAGGTGCTTTAATGACATCTTTGCCAAGTTCCATACCTTGCCTCTTTCTTTTGGTTCAGAGCACAGTTTCTTTTGTAAATGTAAGACAGTCTTTTTGATTTTAAAGACTTCAAAGCAAAAATTCAAAATGTACCTCTTGCTCTTCTTGAGCTATGGCGCTAACTGCTTAGAGTAAAGGAATGGGAATTTGGACTGTACCCCTGACTTGTGGATCAGGCAGGAGGAAGGGGGACGCCAGGTTCTTTTATGTTAGTGGGGGGGGAACTATTCCTTCTCACACTGAGGTCCAGATTCTGCTAATGCTGAGGTGGTGGGTGGTCTCTCCACTAGTGATGTGAATACCACCTACACTCCAAGTACAACGTTGCTGAATAGACCCCCTCCAATAGAGGGAGCTCTGTCTCTGCTTGGTCCAGCCTGGAATACACAGTTCAGCCCCATCTCAGAGTTTGATATTCTGGAAGTTACACAGCTCCTGCCACTCTGCTAACCCAGTGCCCCCTCAGGTATCATCACTGGAACCATAAAACTAAGTGAGGAGGTACTTTTATTTGCCTCCTCAAGACTGTGGAGAACCTGGGACACAGACTGGCGGTTGCTTCATATTCTTCCCAAGAAAACCTTACTGCCATTTTTTCAAGTCCTGCTTCGACATACCACTCCCAAAACTCCTGCTTTCAGAAGTCCCTAGAACTGAAGAGAACTATAGTTTCTGTTTTAAAGATCCCTCCAAATTTCAGGGGATACATGTAAAGTGTTTCTTTCTTTTCTCCATAATGGCAGATAGGGTCTAAACAAGAATAACACACTATAGAGAGCAGTTTCCAGAATGTTCTTCAAATGTCTCTCTGCATGGAGTTAATCTGTAAGTTCTGTGGCTTAACATCTTCCAGCCCAAGAGGCCAATTTACTTTAAGGACCCTGTATACCTACATTACACACACACATGCATGCACACACACACAAACACACATGCTTGACTTCTTGGAAAGGAAAGCATTTCTGACTTAATTTCCTCCCAGGGAGATGGGTGAGGCTAGCCTCTCACTCTGCATTAGTTCTTCCACTACTCACCTCTCTTCTTTCTGTATTAGGCAAGGATGGATTGTACATAAGGCTGGTTGTCAGCAATAATCTCTCAGTGAACCTGCAAAAAGATGACAGCACCTGTGACTGGAGGCACTAATTCTAAAAGATGTGGTCATTTTTCATAATTCCAAGACCAAAGAATATATCCTCCAAGCCATTTGATTACGTTTTTAAACAAAAACTTCCACATAGCAACAATATAAGAGTCACATCCACAAAATCTAGTTAGCTGGTCAAGGTCACTTCTATATTGAGAATTCTGTATTTTGTATTAACATTTGTTTTTGTTCCTTCAGGCTGTTATAATAAAACATCATAGACTACATGGATTATAAGCAACAGAATTTTATTTCTCATGGTTCTGGAGGTTGGGAAGTCCAAGATTAAGGTGCCAGCAGATTGGGTGTCTGGTGAGAGCCTGCTTCCTGATTCATAGACATTTGTCATCTCACTATGTTCTCTCATGGCAGAAAGAGGGCAGAGGAGCTCTTTAGAGTTTCTTTTATATTAACCCATTCCTGAGCGCTCCATTTTCATGACTTAATCATCTTCCAAAGCCCCTAACTCCTAATGCCATCACATTGGGGATTAAGTTTCAACATATGAATCTGTCAGGGACATAAACATTCAGTCTATTGCAACACTGATGGAAACATATACTCCGGGATAATAAGAAAATATATTAAGAAATTTCTTCAGTATCACGTATGTACAGCAAACAGATTTACAACTTTTTTGGGCAGAACTAGGGATGCTGTCTTCCTAATGTCAACACATTTCAGCATTTTAATTCTTCCCCTCTATTTATTTAATTTCTTATTTTTGCATCAAATAACATTATTTGCTTATTATTTTGCTAACAGTGAAATGGGAATAATCATTCCACAATTGTGTGGTGTATTAATTTGTTATTTTTGTTAAGCAATTGGAAGAATGAAAGTGCTAACTGTTATTGTTGTTTGGAGAATGAAGATGTCTCCAGCAAAGCATAGAAAAGGATCTGTAGAGTTATAGTAAATTCAACCTGATGCTGCTATTAGTTTAAATGCCTAAGCTAAATGGTACCAACTGAGATCATTAACTTTGCTTTCATAGCAATTTTCTTAATGTCACTTAGCAACTTCACTTTGAGAATACCCATTTCACATCCCTGTAGCCTAAGGAGAATCATTAGTAGTAAAATTACATGTTTGATTGCATAGCCAGAGAAGAGTTAATGTTATGTCCTGAGGATCTATCATTGCCTGCTACAAGATTGTTCAGAGAGTATGCATTTAATGCGTACTACCCAGACTCAGTATAAAGCCACATTAAAAGAATAAAAATTTACCCACAATTAATTCAGAAAAGAGAGCATTTCCACACATTGTATGTTATAAAATATCAAATTAATATCTATGCATTATTGTGTAAAGAATAAAAAAATCAACAAAAAGTTTTGTGTAAGATGAAAAGTATTTGAAACATGAAAAACTAAAAGGTATTGAATGCCCTTGACCCTTGAAAAATGTATGAATATTTCCTAATATAACCTAGAGATGATCATGCCTTTAACAAATTAAAATTCTTTTGATGATATGAAAATTGCTCTAGGGTTATTGCTTTTCCAGAAATCAATGTAACATAACAACTGTAGAAACTCAAAAGTAATGAAAACATTACAATAAAACCAATCATTTAATCTTCTTTCCAACTTTCTGTATTTTTAAAATTGCTTTAATTACCATGTGTAGTTTTTTTTGGGAGATAAGTGATTACTTTTCAGCAAGGATATTTAATTTAATCCAATTAATATTTATCAAATAGCTATATACAAATAAGCACTCAATATGACACTGTTAATTTATTTATTTTTAAATCATTAAAATGCATTTTAAGTATACTCATTTTTATTCTAGAAATAATATACTTTTATCTTTTGGGGTACATGGGAATTTTTTATTCAATTTGTCTTTTCAGAGGTAGGGTACATCCTTGTTCTTAAGAAGACACTTCAATATTATTAATACATTAACTCTCTTCTTTCATAACTTTATGACATGATCTCTGGTTTTCTTTCTAAATCTGAGGTCTCCCTCTCCCTGCTATACTTTTATGATCACTTTTCTTTAAATATGACTATTCCTCGAGACTTGCTTCCTCTCTTGTTGCTTACACACTCTGATGGCTTCACTGTCATATTTATATAGTTGACACTAATCAGTATTTATTCATCCATCTACCCATCCATACCTGTATCCACATATTCATTCATGCAACATGTTCTGAGTCCTACTATATTCTAGACAAGTGAACTAGATGGTGGGGATTTAAAGATATATAAAATATACATCTTTGTATAAGATATTTGCACTGCTTCAAAGGTCAAATAAATGTTGAGTATTTCTATCTAGACAGGCTGACATCTTTTCAAGCTTAACATATCTAGAATTAAATCTTCTGTTGCCTTTGACTAGCTCTCCAATGTTTTCTATTTTGTTCATGGTTATTTCATGTTTCCTATCTCTCAGGTTTAATTTATTGACCCTGCCGTCTCTGGCACCCATCCAATCAATCTCCATTGCTCCCTTTTTATTCAATTCTTTATTAGTTCATATAAGGACTACTCATTTTGAAAGTCTTTATTTACAAAAGATGTGTTTTCAAATCTTTATCTTGGTAAATCTTGGTAGGAAAAACATGTAAATTAAATATAAACAGTGTCTAAATATAGTAAAAATTGACCACCTCCCACCTCTACCTTCTCATAGACCCATCCCTCAGAAAAAAAATAATATTAGCTAATATTCTAACATTTACTGATTGGTTTCTATATGTCGAGTACTACACTGAGGACTTCTCATTCTTTACCTGAGCATTGCAAAGAGGAAAGGCATGCCTCTAATCCTTGCTTGGGCGAAGCAAAGACAAAATGTAACCAGGGCCGGGCGTGGTGGCTCATGCCTGCAATCCTAGCAGTCTGGGAGGCCGAGGTGGGAGGATAGCTTGATCTCAGGAGTTTGAGACCAGCCTGAGCAAGAGCGAGACCCCATCTCTACTATAAATAGAAAGAAATTAGCAAATAGCTAAAAATAGAAAAAATCAGTCAGGCACAGTGGCATGTGCCTGTAGTCCCAGCTACCTGGGAGGCTGAGGCAGGAGGATTGTTTGAGCCCAGAAGTTTGAGGTTGCTGTGAGCTAGGCTGACACCACTGCACTCTAGCCCAGGCAAGAGAGTGAGACTATGTCTCAAAATAAATAAATAAATAAATAAATAAATAAATAAATAAAAATAAAATGTAACCAAAATATTTGTACCCTCATAATATCCTGAAATAAAAAAGTTTAAAAAAAAATTAGCATAACAGCCCTATGACAAAAATTCTATTTTTATTATCCTTTTAGAGCTGAAGAAACAAGTGACTTAATTAAAGTCATATGACTAAGTAGTAGTTGTCCAGATTTCAAGCCAGAATGTCAGATTCCAGAGCCTGTGTTTTTCTTTCTTCTCCTATGGAGCCTTTGTAAGAGTAAATTGTCTTTGGGTTTTCTTCTTGTAGTTACACCCTCATTTCTAAACCATATGCCTTTAAAAAAAATCAATTTTAGACAATGCCTGTTGGCTCTTCACTAGAAAAGATAAGTGTTCAGTTCATTTTTCTTAAACCCACTTCCACTGCTTCTCACATCCAAATACATGCATACTTTTATATATTTTATAGTTTCTTATCTTTATTTTAAATTGTTTTACTCAAACAGTAGCATATTGTATGAACTGTCATGTGCCTTGCTTTCTCATCTAAGAAAATCCGGCTAATATTATGTTTATACATTTACATTGCTATTATTTTTAATGGTTATCTAAAATTATAGCTATATTCATTTCATCAGTCCTCGATGGATATTTAGATTAATTCTACTTTTCTGTTATAAACAATACAACACAAAACACTGAAGGTTTCTGGGATTCCAGATTTAAGAATGCTTTTCTTGAAGGTACCAACACATACAATGGAAGCCTTAATTCTCCCAGGAGATTGTTCATTTTATTTAGAGGAGAGCCCTCTTCCCCTTCCTCCAGACACACGAGTATATACCAGGCTGTCTGTCCTGTAAATATAGGTGGGACAGAGTATTGAAAGTTGCTCTGCATTATGAACCATAGTGGACATCCCTATTTAGTCTTGATTCTCACTCCTACTCTCCATATGGACAACTCTGAGCCTGCTCTTTGCAGATTTTGAGAAAAAAATTGGCTGCCTCTTCCACCACAGTGACCTCCATGGCTGTGTTGCTTTAATCCTAAGTGTTAATTGCTTTCCATATTCATTTTTTTATATTTCTCATTTAGGGATGATCTTTCCCTTGGTCTCTTTATAAGTTCCACATACCCTCAGATGGAAGACTAGATAAAATGTCATATATAAGTTTTATAATGGAAAATCATTTTAAAACAAAATGTGTTATCACAGAAAAAAAAAGAATGAGAATCTTTCCCCCTTTTTAGGGTTCTTCTGGGTTATTTTTATGTATCTGTTTATGTGTTTAATTTTAGCCAGTATATTTTTCTCCTACACTTTGATCACATATATTATATACAAATCAAAAATTAAAGAAATAAAAATAAGAAATTAAAAACCTATAAATGCAGGATAAAGGCCAAAGACTAGTAAACATTAGAAAATGGGTACATACAGAACCTAAGTTATAAACAAGTTACAGTGCAATTGACTTATCTGTCAAACTAACTATAGTGAATTAAACTGTAGGAAAGCTGTGAAAACAAAGAGAAAAAGAGAGCTAGTTAAATCATGGAAGAAATTGAGCCTCCAATCCCTATAATGAGCTTGTGATGAGAGATGAATCTGTTCTTCTGATCATTACATGAGCTCACTCATTTCCTGGCTGCCTGTTATAGTGAGAACATCTTGCTGTACAGAGTGTGAAAGCAGAGTCTGAATATGTATAAACAAAACAATTTCACCTAGTACTTACCCAAGGAGTAGCAATCATTTTTGAAATTAAAGAAGACACTGGTTGTAATTGATTTATTGGAACATGGTAGGTTGGTTTCTAAGGTAGAAACCTAGACAAGCGGTTTTCAGGGATGAATTTGATTATATATTATTTTGCTTTTGTGCCATCTTTAAAACTTAACTCTTGTACAAGTTAGGTCTCCATTCCATTGCTTGCAGTTGACTGATAAAAAGCATATGTGATAACTACCTCACCTAGAAAGTGATACATGATTCATTACATGATTCTTATTTTCCAATAAAAGAAATGTACAAATTCCTCAGAAGAAGCAAAATATTTTTGTAATATAGCTCTGACACAGATTCTTGAATGGCCCTGCATTGAGAGAATGGTGGGATAGAGTGAACAAAATGCTTGACAATATTTTGAATGAAAACCTATCAGGTTACTCTCTTGCCTCTGATAGAAATAGGAGGAACATTTCTAAAAACAGGAATAAACTTCTTATATTTGTAAGCCTGATGGAGCCTCGGGAAGTATTCATTAAAGAAACTATTGCTGGGTCTAACTAGGAATATTTCTTTTTCTAATGGTTCCATTGGGTCAAGTCATCTTGTGAGATATGTCTTTAAAATTGATTAACCTGGAAATACAAGCCCAGCCCAATTACTTTTGGAAGCATGTGTAAAAGAGATCCACAGATCCCAATTAGTGATAGAAATTTTCATTGATCTAGCTCTTTAGTTGCTAACAAATGCTGCTTATGGAAAATTAAGTAAAGAGGTGTTTGCCAAAAGGTAACTAGAGTATATTTATATTGTTTCAGCAAAATATAGATAGAAAAATTCAAGTCAACTTCCAAGATGGAATAATAATGTGGAATAGTTGACTAGTTTTCAGATAGCCTGTATCAATTTTTGTTTCCCACTTAAATATTTTATTGATTATTGTCAACAAAATGTTTTATTGAGTGTTAACACAAAAGGGGAAGAGTTCTATTCACTGCCATGGTCAAAAAATATAAATAGGTAGAAGTGATTCCAAATATCTTCTCCTGATTTCCTGATTCCTGGCCCCCAGCCTATAGTAGACACATAGTCTCTATCACAAGGGATATGACTGTGCTGATGTCCTGCCTTGGATAAGGATCTCCTATCCCTGATGATGTCCCGGCTGAGTCAAACTACATCTTCACTTGATTATTTTGCTTAGACAAGGAAAAACATTTGACTTAAATCAACTCTAAAAGTGTCATTTTAACAGGGATGATGGACCCTGTGTCATCCTCACTTCCTCCCTGTGCCTAGGTCCTTTTATAGTGTCTACCCACAAACCTTGGTTCTCCTGATGTGAGCTTGCCTCTGATTGGTCTATATATTCCAGGACTATTGCAATAAGAGTGAATTTTACTGGCTTATTTCCTGCAGTCAGTCAGTCAGAGGAAGGAATGTCTGATCATTGTTGGCTCAGATATACCTTACTCAGAAAACCTGAGTTTAAATAAAAAGAACATTAAAAACATTCTAACTGCCATCAGTTGGTAATGACAGCTTAGAGTTATCTCTAGTTCATATTATATTTTATACCAAGTATACCCAAAGGCTTGTGATTTTCCATAGGAAGATTTATACACAAGGTTTGACAACCACTTTATTCATTCCAGCCTCCAGTGTAGAATTTAGAAATGATTCTGTATGGCCAAGCATTAGTAATCGATCGTACTGATCCATGTTTTGAATATAAAATTATGCTATTAAATAAAAATATATGTAGCTGGAACAGAAGTCTGACAAAGAAAAAATGAAAGACAAAAGAATCTAAGTACATGTTTTTGCTATAAAAGAAAGTACTTTCTATCTATAATATAAATGGAATAAAATTAAAATATTAACAAAATAATTCATATACAAATATCTTTCATGAAAAATCATTCACAATTAAAGAAACTGTGAAAATACTTTCATGTTATTAAGAAAATCATGAAGTTCCCCCCCCACAAAGTGGATCCAAGGGAGTTGCCATGTTGTATAATTCCAAGTGGCACTATTTACATCATAATATGACAGCTCTGGTACAGAAAAATGCAAATAATAATAATACATCAAATATTAAATATAAATGCTTTAAATAATTAATTTTTAAAAAACAACTAATTTGCAAAGAAGTATGAAATACTTTTTTCCACATATTAAATTAGATTTTTATAAAATCTTAAATTTTATAATAATGAAACAAATTTTTTAAAATTAGAATACTCACTTTTCCCCAAAGGGAAATTAAACCTGCAAGATCATTGCTTCTGGAAGCAAATTTTTACCATTTTTACAAACCATTTGCTGTTTATCTCTTGAAATTTTACTTTTAAGAAGCTATCACATTAAAATAATCCAGAATTTGGATGAATATTTATATGCAAAGATGTTTATTATGCATTCTAAATGTTGAACACTAGAATAATAGGTAATAAAGTTATGGTTCAGCTATGCAATGGAATATTTTGTAAGCATTAAAAATTATTTAAAAAGAAAGGAAAAATTGGTCAAAGAATACAAAATTTCAGTTAGTTAGGAATAAATCCAAGATATCTATTGTACAACATGGTGACTAGTTAATGTATTATATTCTTGAAAATTGCCACGGGTATAGTTTTAAGTGTTCTTAACACAAGAAATGGTACATATATGAGGTAATACAGATATTATTTAGCTTCATTTAGCCATTCCACACTGTATACATATTTCAAAACAACATATTATACTTGATAAGTAGATACTTGTCTTTATCAATTAAAAACAATTTTTAAAAGAAACAATTTAAAGAACAAAAAAGTGCTTATACAGCTCCATGAGAATAGAGACATTTTCTATCCAGCTCACATATATATCCTCTGTAGAATGCCTGGCATATAGTATCTGCTTAGAAAAGAAAAACGTAAGAAGTGTGTATATGCTTAGCTTAACAGTAGTTACCTATGGCCATAGGATTATAAGTGAAATTTATCACCTAATTAGTTATTTGATACTTTCCCAAATTTCTAAAATAAAATGTATTTCTCATATTATCAAGGGAAAGGTTATTTTTAAACATGCTAGCTACCAACAAATTGTTGTTACTCTGTAGTCCACTAAGAAAGGAAACTGTTCAAAGAGTCAACCTCAATGAATTTATTTGAGAATTAAATGCAGCTTCACCTGCATCTGAATCATCTAATGTATTTACTTAAAATAAAGATTTCCAAGCCAGATTGAGAGTGGGGCAGAATCTACATTTTTATCACATTTTTGTGCCTCTTCTCTTGACTGACCAGATGATTCTTGCCCACATTGAAGCTAGAGAATCACTGAATTAGGAAAATAATCAAAATTCAGAAAAATCCCCAAAGCAGAAATGGTAGATTTTTAGAGGAGTTGCTTAAAAGCCTGCTAAAAATGGCTGGTAAATAAGAGAAACAGACTTTATGAGAGAGTCTCTGACTGTTTGAGGGATAATGGAACCCCAAGTAATGAGTAAAGGAATCATCAGTAATAAACAGCATTAAACTTATAAAGAAAAATCATTTTAGATAAAGTATATGGCTTGAAATTTGTTTTTTCAAACACATGAATGCAAAAATTAGTTCTAATAGTAAATAGTTACTTTTGCTAACATGGGGGACAAAGCATTGAAGATAGTCTATAAAATATTTCAAAATTAGTAGTCTTTGATGCTCACTAGCACTATGCAATAAGTTTCTGGTAAATGCAGAATTTAGAAATCTTTTTATTTTCTTTCCCAAACCCATTATAATGTACTGATATTTAGATCCCCTGTATTTTAGATGATCCTAATATATGTAAACCAAAAAGCATCAATCAGTCAGCAAACATTTATTAACTACTTCCTTTGTGAAGTCACCTTTCTAGGTGTTAGTTATGAAATGATGAGCAAGACGCCATTCCTCCTCTCAAGAATGTTCCTTCCTAATACTTGAACACAAACAGGAAAGAGATAAAGGTATATAAAAAGATAATTTGAGGTAATGATTACTACAATGAAGAAAATAACACGTAATTAAATGTGGGACATTAAAGATGCAGCTTCTTTAGCTAAACTGGTAATCAGAGAATTGATACAGTCAAGATTTAGAAGCAAGGCCAGCGTGGAGAAGATGGATATGAGATGAAATCGATTGTCTCAGTAAAGACAATGGCAGCCGTGGTAAAGAGTGTTGTGGGGAAACCTTTTGTAGGTTTTAAGCAGAGAAATAACTTGATAGGCTTTAAACATCACTCTGACCTTTGAGTTGAAAATGAACTATCGCCCAACTAGAAAACAGAAGGGAAACTTTTTAGAGACTGTTTTTGCGTCCTAGACAAAAAATCATGTGACTTCAAATGGTGGTGAGGCAATAGATGGTGACAAGTAAATTTGTAAGCAGAATAAGTGGTTGAATTTGCAAGTAGTGCCGGCGGATTGACCGGCACTACTTCCTTCATTCATTCATATGAATGTAGGAAGTTATCAGAAAGGGAAGAATCAAAAATACATATAAGGTGCAATGGACGTTATTGCATCCCAAATTTATATGTTGAAGCCCCAATATGACAGTATTTGGAGATGGGGCCTTTGGGAAGTAATTTGGTTTAAATGAGGTCAGGAAGGTGAGCACTTCATGAGATTAGTGCCTTAGATGAAGAGAGACCAGAGACCTTGCACACATTTGTGTGTGCTTGCTCTCTCTCCCTCTCTCCCTCTGTCATGTGAGGACACAGCAAGAAGGTAACCATCTGAAAGGCAGAAGAAAGAATCACTGGAACCCAACTGTTCTGGCGCCCTGATGTTGGACTTTAGCCTTCAGAACTGTGAGAAAATAAATTTCTGTGGTTTAAGCCACCCAGTCTATGATATTTTGTTATGGCAGCCCAAGCTGAAAACACTCTAGTTTTTTAGCCTGAATAGCCTAACATTACCTTTTTCAAAGTTAAAAAAGACTTGGAAAACAGCAGGTTTAGTGTGAGGGAAAATCAAGAGTTTGGTTAAATATAAGATTCCAATTAACCTCCAAGTCGAGTAGTTAAAAAGAGAATTGTTATTTCTCTTTTATTCTCTTCGCTTCTCTCTCTTCTTCTCTCTCCTTTCCTTTCCTTTCCTTTCCTTTCCTTTCCTTTCCTTTCCTTTCCTTTCCTTTCCTTTCCTTTCCTTTCCTTTCCTTTCCTTTCTTTCCTTTGTCTTTTATTGTTCCTTTTTTCCTAGGGCTTAATAGGATACTCTGGATTAAGGTAAATATTTGGCAGTTATCAGTATAAAGACGATATTAATATTTAAAACTTGCAACTAGGTGAGCTCCTTAGAGAAAGTCAGTATAAAATCAAGAAGAATGCCAAGGACTGTTATTCTGAGAGATTTACTGATGAAAAAAGAGAAATTGAGTGTTTGCTGGAGAAGAATGAAAAGATAGAGGATAATGTTTTAAGATACATAATACTAAGAATGTTTGTGCTGATGGTAATGAATCACATAATGGGAGGAATGTATGAAGCAGGGGGGAAAAATTAGAAATAAAAATGACACTCTTTTCTTGACAGGTAGAGCAGAGGTAGTAATAATTAGCCAATTTTCTAAACCTTTTGCAATGGAAATTTTCTTTTTCATATATAAATACTTGTACGGACAGAAAATCAATCAGTGCACATTGACCCCAATAAATACGTGTCAAAAAAACAAGACAACCTGTTTAAAGGTGATGGGTGCAAACAGACATTTGTTTCTGTGTTGTAAATGACAGCATGAGGAAGGCATTGGAGTTCTCTCTGGCGTGGTGAGCTCTCCGGGGCCAGTTGGCTCCAGGGCCATGGCACGACATGGGAAAGGTCAGGGCTGTGGGCTCCATCCCTGCCTGGCCTGTCAGCTCTGCGGTCTCACATGCACATCAAGCTGCATCAAGGGCCAGCGCGCAGAGTGTGGGTACACCAGCCCCCGGCTGCCTCCCCACCAGGGACACAATGCTACCCTTTTGCTATAATGAGAGTGGGTGAATAACGTAATCATACGAAAAGGATTTTATCCATCAGTTATGGTCCTACATACTGAAAGACAAAAAAACATACATACCTCGGCTAAGAAAAAATACATCCACATTGGAAAAATATTAGGAAAAGGGTCTACAGTCAGTATGACATTTTCTTTCATGTTACTACAAATTTATTGCATCTGGTGATATCAGAAAGGAATAGTATTTTAAATAATCTCATTATAGCTGAAAATTTACTACTATGTAGGTTGAAGAGCACACAAAGTTAATATCTTAAAGATAATATACCTTTCTATTGCAATAGAAATTTAAAATTAAGAGAAATCTCTAAGATTATTGACCTCTTATTTAGAAATGACAAAACTATATCCCAGAGATATTCAATACCTTGCTCAAGGTCACACTTGGTTAATCCAAGTCAAAACCATACCTGGGTCTCTATAGTGGGGCCTAGTGCATTGTCCTTGAAGTAGATCATATATACAAACAGATACAATATGTTTGGCTATCGACCTAATAAACTAATTTAATTTGACCAAATAAAATTTGGAAAAAAGCAAATGACACCTACTAAAGTCTCCCAGTATTTTTATTTTGATTTATTTTGATTGTGGATATAGACAATGAATAAAAACAAAAAGATATGAATGTATTAAATATAAGAATAAATATATTTTGACGATCTGGGAGAAGAGGGATTTAAAAGATATAACTTCCATGGGATGTTTCTCAAAGGCATAAAAAGTATTAAAAATTTGAAAATATCAGATAGAAATTTTTGTCAAAGATAAAAGATGCTTCTGTTTTGGGCAAGAAGAACAAAATATACTCACTGGAGAATTTTGAAAGGTACTGACACCCTGTGGGAAATATGATGTGAAGAAAGTCTTTTACAAAGAAAAAGTCTGAAAGGTCTGAAAAGAGAACTGAGTCATGGGCAAACTATGGGGAAGGATATATACATATATATATGACTGTGCAAAAAAAAAAGGTTAACACTGGGCATTGATCATAAAGGAATGAAAAAGAACAAAGACTGAAATATCACTATTTTTGTCAACCAACCATATTCATGACTCTGTGTGTTAACATTTGTGCTCAGGGACACAGATAATTCAGAGAAGATCATGCATATTTGATTTAAAATAAGAAATGAACATGATATTTTAAAACAACCTGAATTTGATAGAATACATTTGAGGCATTTAAGACATTTAATTCAATGAGAAATAACATGGCATTCACTTTGATATCTCTAAAATATAGCACTTCATTTGCTAAAAGTATATGCAGGAACTGTTAATGACTCTATATTTAAGAGATCCATTTAACTAAATATTTATCCTATTGATTAAATTGATTTTAGTGAATATTCAGTTGTTTTGATATTAAAATGATTCAGGCCATGAGGTTCCATACAGTCAAATAAGATTCTAATCATTTTATGTTATCTATTAATGTTAATGGGAAAATGGCCCATATTTCAGTTTTATGTAAAGACTTATTTTGTTTGTGCTACCAATTGAAATATTTCTTCCCTGTGCAGTAAAACTCTTGGCTCTATTTGAAAATATCTGTCTTAGGTTTTACACATTCCAGTATATGAGTGTTTATTTTATGCATGTAAATAAATATGTGTACCCCTCCAGCTCTAACAGATTTCTGGGAAGAAAAATGTCCTTCATTCATTATATCTGACTCAGCAGCAATCTTGTGTCTTTTACCAGCGTCTATGAAACTCTGGTAAGCCAACCAGTTTGCTTGCAACAGGCAAAATCTCAGGCTCTTCCCAGTTCTTAGCACTATCTTTCCAGTTTCATCTCTTGCTGCTCCCTATTTCCCAGTCTACATGACACTTACATTATATGTTTTACCCTTCTTCAATATGACTTGTAATTCCATAACTTAATTTATAGATTGGTTTTCTATAAGCCTCCAATCAGGAAAATTCTATTTATATTCTTTATGAAATATTATTCTGTTCAAGCCCTCATCAGACAAAATTTTTGATCTTTTAGTATTTAATCTATATTGTTAGGTTAATTCAGTGTCTGCTGCTTTATTTTGCAATAAACTAGTCATGTATGGAAGTATTCAATAGATGATGTTCATTGTGACCATTTATCCTTTTATTCTGAGTGCCCGGCACTGTGCCTGACACATTTACATTTTTCAATAAAAATCTAAATAAATCAATGCAATAATATTTCCAGGATTTATATAGGTATTCTTTTTAAAATATCTTCTAAAGAACCTTAATTATTAAAAAGAAAATATGACCAAAACCAGGTTAGGTCTATAGCTTTCATTATCTTTTTATCATATGAAATGTTTTGTAAATAGATTAAGATTAAAAGCGAAATAAATGCCAGAAATCAAACCACAATCCCAGAACAGCAGGTGGTTTGAATACTTGGTTTGAATAAGCAGACATTCTACATTACTCTGACATAGATTTAAGAGTTGCCTCTGGGAAAAATGGCAAGTCATAACAAGAACACTATTCTTGGGACACAAATACATCAATAGAATCAACTCTTTTCAAACCAATGACAAGCATAGAGACCTGGATCTTTTATTGAATTAATAATGCTGCTGATATTGTAGTCTTTATTTAGTTCTTTGATTGATTCATTATATATTCTCTTATAATAGACTCGTTAAACGTAGTTTAACAGTGAAAATCTCTTAGCCTAGAGATACTGCTTCAATTACCGAAGCAATATCAAATGACTCAACATAAAAAAGTAATCCATTATAAACTTAAAAATAATATACATATTAAACCTTAAAAATAAAACAATATACATTAATAGTTATATGTAAAATACAAAAAGGGTTTAGAGTTGTTTTTCATAAAGTCTCATTAAATTCAATCAGTCCATATAATTGAGCTCCAACTATGTTTCAGGAAGTGTGCTGTATTATTTTTCTATTGTTTCTACAAACATAGTGGCATCAAACAACACCCATTTACCTCACAGTATTTTAGGTTGGATATTCAAGTGAACTCAACTGGGTTCTCTGTGTAGGATCTCACAAGGCTGAACTCAAGTTATCCGCTGGCTGAACTATGATTTGTTGTTTGTAAGGAAGAATCCACTTCTAAAATCCTTCAGGTTGTTGGCAAAATTGGGATGAATTCATATACTTTGAATCTCTCTGACTTCCTCTTCTAAAAGCCAGAGAAAACTCTGTCTTTAAAGGGCTCATGTGATTTCAGTAGGTCCACATGGATAATTTCCCTTTTGATTGCTCTGAAGTCAATTGATTATTGATCCTAATTATGTATATACACCATATAATGTAACAAAATCACAGGAGTGATATTGTAACATATTCATATGTTCCACCCAGCTCAAGGGTCGGAGATTATGTGAGGTTGAGCATGGGTTATTGGTGGTCTTTCATAGAATTCTGCCTATCTCATGTGTTAAGTGCTGAGAACAAAATTATGAGCAAAGTAGACTCAGTCCCTAGTCTTATAAATCTTAAACTTTAATGGAGCCAACATACAACAAACTATGAGTTATATAAAGAAACATCATGTACATATGAGTGTGTAAATGGAACATCCAATCCAATCTACAAAGTTGGGTAAGCATTATTCCAGGGATGCAAGGCTGGTTCAACATTCGCAAATCCCTATTCCTTTTAAAAGTTAATATAGACTATAACTTAATTGGTGTCATTTTTGACTAAGAGGTTTATTTTGGATTCGTAGCTCATAAAATTTTCTAATTGTTAGAACATTCTTTAATGTGCTATAAAAATGCTACAGCAATTAGAGATACATAAATCACCCTCAATAGAGCCTGGCTCCTTTGGGGACTCAGTGACTGGCAGGTATTGTTTTTATTATACATACTAAGAAGTTGCACTGTGCCAGTAACAGTGGCTCATGCCTGTAATCTTAACACTTTGGGAGACCAAGGAGGGAGGATTGCATGAATCCAGGAATTGGAGACCAGCCTGGGCAACATAGTAAGATCCTATCTCTACAAAATATTTAAAAAATCAGCTGGAATGGTGGCGCACACCTATAGTCCTAGCTACCCAGGAACTAGAGGCAGGAAAGACCATTTGAGGCCAGGAGTTCCAGGATGCAGTGAGCCATGATTGAGCTATTGCGCAGCAGCCTGGGTGACAGATAGAGAGCCGGTCTCTTAAAAAAAAATAAAGTAGCACGGTGGAATTTATAGTGAATGTAGAACCCTGTGATATATGCGTATTGGCCCTTCAGAAGGGCTTAATATTAGGACTCTGCTTGTGATCCTAGTTAAATTCTAATACTTCTTTTTTTTTATAGAATCCCAAAACAAAAGAACAGATTGAAAATCTATTACGAAATGGGATGAACAAAGAGCTGCGTGATCGTCTTTGTTGCCGAATGACTTTTGGGACTGCAGGACTTCGTTCTGCCATGGGGGCAGGGTTTTGCTATATTAATGACCTTACGGTAATACAGTCAACGCAGGTAAGTATTATATGTGTATTTTTTGTCAGTCTGGTTTTTTGCTTTATAAATTATATGGTGCTTTTCTAAAACAAAAAAAGATACCTTTATTTCCAGTAAGGTACCCTTACATAAGTAAAAGTATTGGTTTAATTCTTTTATTTTTTTTTGTTTTTATTTCTGCAAATTTATAAGGTACATATGCAGTTTTGTTGCATACATAGATTGCATAGTGGTCAAGTCAGGGCTTTTAGGGTATTCATCATCCAAATAACGTACATTGTACCCATTAACCAATTTCTCATCATCCTCCCCCCTCCCACTTCGTTACCCTTCTGAGTCTTCATTGTCTATAATTCCACTCTCTATGTACACATGAACACATTTTTTAGTACCCACTTATGGGGGAGAACATGCAATGTTTGTCTTTCTGTGCCTGGCTTGTTTCACTTAAGATAATGACCTCCAGTTCCATCCATGTTGCTACAAAAGACATGACTTTATTCTTTTTTATGGCCAAATAGTATTCCATTGTGTACAGATACCACATTTTCTTCATCCATTCATTCATTGGTAGACACTTATGTTGATTCCATATTTTTGCTATTGTAAATAGAGCTGCCATAAACATACAAGTGCAGGTATCTTTTGATATATTGGTTTCTTTTTCTTTGTGTAGATACCCAATAGTGGAATTACTGGATTGAATGGTGGTTCAATTTTTAATGCTTTGAGAAGTCTCCATACTGTTTACCATAGAGGCTGTACTAATTTACATTCCCACCAACAGTGTATGAGTTCCCTTTTCTCGGCATCTCTGCCAGTATCTGTTACTTTTTTTTTTTTTTTTTAAATAATAGCCATTTTGACTGGGGTAGGTATTTCACTGCGGTTTGATTTGCATTTCTCTGTTGATTAGTGATATTGAGTATTTTTTCATATACCTATTGGCCATTTGTATGTTTTCTTTTGAAAAATGTCTATTCATGTGCTTTTCCCACCATTTTTTTTTTTTTTTTTTTTTTGAGACAAAGTCTCGCTCTCTTGCCTGGGCTAGAGTGAGTGCCATGGCGTCAGCCTAGCTCACAGCAACCTCAAATTCCTGGGCTCAAGCAATCCTGCCTCAGCCTCCCAAGTAGCTGGGATTACAGGCATGCGCCACCATGCCCGGCTAATATTTTCTATATATTTTTAGTTGGCCAATTAATTTCTTTCTATTTTTAGTAGAGACGAGGTCTCACTCTTGCTCAGGGTGGTTTCGAACTCCCGACTTGAGCGATCCACTCACCTTGGCCTCCCAGAGTGCTAGGATTACAGGTGTGAGCCACCGTGACCAGCCCATTCTAAGTTTTTTTAAAGTGAATTTTCACCTCATAAGAAAAATTGCAGGCTGAGCGCAGTGGCTCAGG
>CAUYRT010074182.1:0-103327 GCA_963574885.1 Lepilemur ruficaudatus | reverse complement strand
TGGCCAATTAATTTCTTTCTATTTATAGTAGAGACGGGGTCTCGCTCTTGCTCAGGCTGGTTTTGAACTCCTGACCTTGAGCTATCCACCCGCCTCGGCCTCCCAGAGTGCTAGGATTACAGGCGTGAGCCACCGCGCCCGGCTACATTTCCTAATTTTTGTATTTAATTCTGCAATATCCTTATTGCATGAGTTCTGGGATTTTGCCATCTCTGGGTATTTCAATTACAATCTGTAACTCCTGAAGTCTAAAACATACACTCTAAGTCAGTAATGTCTGATGGAATGTTCTATATCTATATGTGTGCTGTCTATTTTGGTAACACCTAGCCACATGTGGCCACTGAGCACTTGAATTGTCTAGTACAATTGAATTTTAAATTTTATTTAATTTTCATCAATTTAAATAGCCACATGTATTAATAGCTAGTGGCAATTTTTTATTAGACAGTGCACGTCTGAGTATTCACAGACAAAAGAGAAAAGATGGATGGTATCAGCCCCAAAGCTTTTCAGTGACCACTCTAAACCTTAAATAATCCACAACAGTATTGAGTGGTGATATCACGAGGTTCCACACCCTCCTTACCCACATAACACACAGTTTCAGCCAGGTCTATACCTCCTGGCTGTCTGTTGACCAAACATTCCCACTTTCATGGTCCCAACTAGAATTCCAGAAGCCCAGCTCAGATGATCTCACAGGGAGATAAAATTCTCCCACACAATGCCCCCTAATAACTAGAGGTGGTCTCATGAACCCAGCTCATACCTAAGGGTCCCACTTGAAGTATCCTTCCAAGACTCCTATTTCTGTCTTTATGTGTGTGTTTTCCCACTTCAGCTTCAAAGAAACATTTTATAAAAAAATAATACAATTACCTGCCATTGTGTGTGTTCATGGAGGGCAGGCATAGCAAAGATAAATAAGTTCACTCGTAAGCCCTACCTTAGACAAATATTTCCATTCTCAGAAGCTAGAACAGTCAATCTGTGGTCAGGTTGGCTAATGTCAACTTCAGCCCTTAACAAAAATAACAGATAGCATTTATTGAATGTTTACAATTGCTAGAAGCAATTTATATGTATTATGCAATGTGCACAACAATCCTTTGAGGCAGGCACTATTATCATCTCCCTTTTACGGAGGAGAGAGGTTCCAGATGTGCCCAGGGCACTGCAGCGAGCGCATGGCAGATCCAGGATTTGTGCCCAGCCATTCTGACTGCAGCGCTTGCACCCCTAACCACTCTGCTGTCCTCCTGCTGAGCCCATCTGAGGTGTTTATATTCACTCACTCATTCATTCATTCATTCATTTCAAACTCAGTGTGTAGGAGCACTAATTGCTCATGTGTCTCGGGCACTGTGCTCCTTCTGCGGCGGGGCAGCAGTGACCTTCCTTGTGGAGCTGTGGCCTAGGGCCCAAAGAACTCAGTCCTATTGACTGATCATCCACCCCTCGGTTTGCCCCAGGACTACACGACAGGAAAAGGTCACTAAGGAATCAAGACCATCAGGCACCATTAAAGAACATGTCAGATGCATGTTCAGAATATCTTTCGCAGAATATCAGGTTTGCAGCTGAGCCTTAAAGAATGAATGAACCCCTAATAGAATAAAGAGGCAAACCTAGGGCAATTTCAAGCCTACCCAGCAAAATATGATCTTCCCTCAAGAGTCAACCCTCCTGCTCACGAAGTGGCACACCTGGGCCATGCCCTCTCTTCACAATATCCTTTCCTACCTCTCTACCTGGCTAGCGCCCTCCTATCCATCACTTAGGACTTAGCCACTCAAAGTGTTACCTTGGGCCAGGAGCATCAGCATCACCTGGGAGCGTGTTAAAAATGCAGACTCTCAGGCTTCACCCAGCTCTGCTGAGTCAAATCCTGCATTTTAACAAGACCCCCAAGTGGTTCTTACGCCCATTCCAGTCTGAGAAGCACCAAAGTAAGACACAGCTTGGACACTGTCACTTCCTTGGGCCCCTGGCTCGGCTGAGACGCTTCTCCAGTGAGTGTCCATGGTCCCCTGGTCTTCCGCCCACCTCGGCACTCAGCACCCCGAAAGGTGTTTGTGGGTTCTCTGTCTCCTCCCTGCACGTGCAGTGATGCTATCTTACTTCTCTTTGTTTCTCCAGTGCCTATAACAATACTGAGTAAACGTCAGTTGAACAAATGAATGAGTGGCTCTGAAGAAAGGTGAAAACACTCTGGAAAGTTACCCACCCTGCTGCCAGGAGCCCATCTGGAACCGTGCACTTGGTATTTCTCTCCCAGATACGCAGGCCCTGTCTTGCGTGGGAGATCAACTTCTCCGAATGCACCTAACTTCAGCCTTCGGGCCTGAGCCAGAGCTGGGGCTCTCTGAGCCCTCTGCTGTTAGCCACCTCGCACAGAACCCAGTAGGAAAGCCCTAACAAACAAGGGCGGACCCGTTGCTGCTTGGCACAGCCACCTCAACAACAGCTGGGCACTTCCTGTGGGGCCCACCCTAGGCCTGACATCCCACCCCACTGGGGCTCCCCAGGCACTTTCCCCTGGTTGCTCCGGTTTCTGCAGGAGCTGCGAGCACACCCTGCACCGGGCAGCTTCAGAACCTCAGCAAGAACAGCTGCGGGGCTGGCCTCAACGCTCACTCTGCAGACAGCAGGAGGAGGCTCTGAGCCTGCTTCTTATTTCCTGGCAGAGAGTGGTTGTCCCCTAATCAGCCTCTCGTGCTGACTTGAGGGGGGGCATCTCTATGCCCCCCCATAGAGAAAAGGCTTTACCCCTTAATAGTATTTTTCTTTCTTTTGTAAATGGTTTTTTTTTTTAAGCGTTTTTGGTAGCTATATGGGGTTGAGTAATGCCCAAGGCTTTGCCAACCTCATTGTGATATTTTTTTCACTTGTAACACATGCGACCACAGATGCTACCACAGGCGTCACGTGGCTCCCTCACTGTAGCTAGGAGGGGGACACGCCTCTCATTTCCCTCTGACCACTGGGTTTTGCCTTTTCCCTTTCCTGCCTCAATTACTGAGCTGTCAGATCTAAAGGAACTGTAAAGAGTGGAGAGGGCATTTGCCTCTTATTAAAAACATGAGTAAAACAAATTGCTTTTTAATTTTTTTAACTTTTAGAAGCATTTTACTTTTTTATGCAATACTTCTATATACCAATTGTAGAAAATTTGGAAAATACAGAAAAGCATAAATTACTCATAATGCCACAATACAGAGAAAACCACCCAACTTTTCGGCAAACTTTATACATCCACAGCCCTAGAATAACGTGAGTTTGGATGGAACATGGCTAGGGACTGGCTGTCCTCCACCTTCCAGCCCCTCTGCTACTTCTGGGACTTGGTAATAACACAAATCTATATTCTATGACGTTTGGAGTTTTATTCCTGATCACAACATTATGAGGAAGTTCATTGTGTTTAAAATATAGTTGAGCTATCTGCAGTTTTGCTTTCTGAGGTTTCAGTTACCTGCAGTCAACCACACTGCGAAAATATTAAATGAAAAGTTCCAGAAATAAACAATTCACAGGGTTTGAATTTTGTGCCATTCTGAGTAGCTTGATGGAATCTCGTGCTGTCCCGTTCCATCCCCCTAGAACGTAACTCGTCGGTTTGTTCAGTGTATTCATGCTGTACCCCTTAGCAGCAGTCTGGGTTAGCAGTTTGAAAAAGCATAGGATATACAGGGTTCAGGCATCCGCCAGGGGTCTTGGAACATACCCCTGCAGATACCAGGGGGACTACTATATATGTAATTTTGTATAGGTTTTTTTTTTTTTTTTTTTGCTTAAAAGAATATCAGGAGTATTCTCTCATGTTAACATTTTTTCAATTTTCTAATTTAAAAAAATGGATTTAAATTTGTTAAATGGGTTTAAATGAGATGATAAATAAAATGTTGAAAGTTAGAAGGTTACTAATCTGTCATAATAAAATTTAAGTGAGATGATATACATTCCAAGTCCCAAGCCTGAGGCCTGGCATACAGTAAACTCCTCGTGAATGGTATGGCCATAGATTATTACTAAAATTTCATTTTAATGGTAGCACAATATTTCATTCTAAGTAGCATATTTAATCACCCTTTATTGTTCTGAGCTTGTTTCTAATTCTCCCTATTAAAAATTGTAACACTACAATTGATATCTTTGAATATAACTTTTTGTTCATGTTTTAAAAATGTAATTTTAAAAAAATGGATGACTATTTCAGAGGATATGAATATTTTAATGGCTTTTTTTAATATGTTGACAAATAACTTCCCAGTGATTGTGCCAAATTTCCCACCAGCCATGAATGGGATTGCCCATCTTTCTGCATCCTCACCAGTAGTAAATTTTCTTTTGAAATCTGCAAAATTGATAGGTGAAAATTAGATTTTATTATTCTTTGAATTTGCATTTCTTAAAATTGCCAGTAAAATAAAAATATTTTTGTATTCATTAACCATTTGTATTTCCTTTTCTGTGAATTATGGCTTCATAATCCTTATAGTAAAACATATTTTATCAATGAAATACTCTAATGATTGGGAATTTCTTTTTGCGTGTGGTGTTTCTCATATCAAAACCCATCATAAACACAATCACTTCCTGCACGCAACTGGAAAGGCTAACAGTAAGACTGGGATTTTGTTAGAGATGTCTTTAAATTTAGTCATACAACTAATAAATATTTGACAAAGACCTGCTGTATATACCCATACAGTGGTTCTGGGGGTTTTTTGTTGTTGTTGTTGTTGTTGTTTTGATACAGAGTCTCACTCTGTTGCCCAGGCTAGAGTGCAACCTCAAACTTGTGGGCTCAAGTGATCCTTCTGCCTCAGCCTCCCCAGTAGTTGGGACTGTAGGTGCACACCACCACACCTGGCTAATTTTGTCTATTTTTAGTAGAGACAGGGTCATGCTCTTCTCAGGCTGGTCTGGAACTACTGATCTCAAGAGATCCTCTCACCTCGGCCTCCCAGAGTGCTAGAATTATAGGCGTGAGCCACCGCGCCCCGCCTATATAGTGGTTCTTAACCACAGAGTCTACCCAGGATGAATGGGAGAGAAAGGGATGGGTGGCAGCCAGAGCAAGGCAGTGAAGGTGACCCATGGCCCATCTTACCTGTGGTCAGCTCTGGAGCATCTGCACCCATGCCAGGCAAAGAGAGGCTCGGGACTCAGGGCCGACCCTCAGCTCTCCCAGTTGACATCCTGCCACAGACTAAGTGGCAGAGCTAGGATTCAACCTGGGGCCTTGCGGGCCCCAGAGTGGATGTTCTTGGCCACCAAATTACATGATTTTCCTTAAAAAACTGGGTCTCTGAACATGAGAATATAAAACATTTATGTTCTGAGAGCCTCAATAAAATTTTTACAAGGAAGGAAAGTTACTGATTCTTTCTTTGTTTTTTTTTAGAGTTGGGGTCTCACTCTGTCACCCAGGCTGGAGTGCAGTGCTGTCATCATAGCTCACTGTAACCTCAAATGCCTGGGCCAAATGATCCTCCTGCCTCAGCCACCTGAGTAGCTGAGACTACAGGCAGGTGCCACCATGCCCAGCCCTCACTAATTTCTATCCTCAAAGTAAAACAGCTGTCTCCAGGAAAAGAGCCCTATTTCCCTGTGAACTCCCAAGGGAAAGATGGAGGGATCCCGTCATATCACCTACCTGAGTCCTTCACTTCCAAGAGAGAAACTGAGGTCAGGGGTCGTCTGGGCTCCCAGGGAGGCATTTATTCTTACTGTGACTCAATTTTCTCTCCTAATAAAGGGGAAGCATTCCAGCCTCTCTCAGAAAGATGGTGAAGATGGTGGGCTTTGTTGGTCTTTGAAGGGGAGGGAGGGTGGGGAATGACTATGGAATATCAGATCCTGAGGACTGTTTTGTAGAGATTACATAGCATCTGTCATTCACACAATGCCTGCTGATTAATGATGATTGAAATTATTGTGAAAGTAATTTGCAAGTACAAAGCAGGATCTGCATAAATCTTGCCAAGAGTTCTGAATATCAATCCCAGTAAAGCTACGACCACCAGAACAGGCATTTTCCCCTCAGCCCCTCAACTCTTATAAGTGCCAGGCCATGTAATAGCATTACCTATAATCCATCACTTTAAAACAGTGACTTAAGATCTATTTCCCCTTGAAATGTATATTTAACGTATTCATAGCCTGATTTCTTTTAGGGCTGATCTAATTTCTGGGAGATACTGGTCCATGATGCCATATTAATTCATATGCTTGATTTAATACATCTCTCTTTTCTGGTACTTGGAGAGCCATGAAAACATTCATCCCTCTGAACTACAGAAACAGGTTTTCTCATTTGTGTTCTGCAAAAGTACTCAATACTCCTTGTCAGAAAGGGATAAGATACACATGTTTCCATCTCTGAATCCTAAACAGAGGGAAGGCAAAATGTGTCATGATAGAGCCCCTGACTCAGACAGCACTGTTTTTAATTTTCAGGTTGTGTCTAAATTCGGGAACCAATTTGACTGGCCAAGACGTCCCAAACACCTCAGGTTTGCTTGTGCAGAGCAGGCTGAAGTTAACTGCCTTTGCCTAATTAAAAAAACACTGGCTGCGCTATCAGGGCCCTGGCATGGCCAGATGGCAGTCGCCACACCTTGCCAGTTGCCAATCAGCATGTGACAGCTGGGCTTGACCAAACTACGACTATCCTTGACCCTGGCTTCTGATCATCTCTTAGCTATAAATAGAAGTGGAGAAGCATGAAAAGAGAGCAAAGTATTATACTTGTTACTATCAAGTCAGGAAATCCATTTGAAAGCAATATAACCAGCTTAATGTATTGAGCTAGTTTTAGGGTAGCTTGAGAATGGAAAAACATAGTCTAAGAATAAGAGATCATTCTAACATAGAGGCGCCAGCAGCAAGAAGCAATGGGCGAATTTATGAAATGAAGGCTAGTCTATTTCCAGATTACATATGTAGTCACAGCCAGGACATGAAGTGTCAGCACTTGAAGTCCCCTGGATTTGACAGATAACAACTGCTAGAGTTTGCTTAAGAAAATAGGGGAGCGTATCCAAAATCTAGTGTCACACTTTTCCTGTATCAAAAAACATACAGGCAAAAAATTTGCAATAGTCCACCATTCTGCTTCAGATAATGTATCTTAACCTATTTATCAGATTTCATATTAGAGCTAAAAGCTGATAGATGAGTGTGTTGTTGACTTTGATCTGGGTAACCTTAAAATAAAGCCATTGGGAAGAGAATCTCCATGTGTTATGTGGCTAAATATCCACATTGTCCAAAGACAAAAAACAGAGGGTGGGAAAGAAGCAGAAAATGACATTTTAGAAACAAAACTGAAATTACCTTAGCTCTGCTGGATGAGATGGAAACCACACATTTCAAAGAAAATGCAAACACAACCCAGCAAGAAAGGAGAGAGCAACAAAGTGCAATTTTAAAAAGAAAAGAAAAGAGCTAAGTTTAAGATCCAGAGATATTTAAATTAAACTGCCCCTGTTGTTATGCAGGGCCATGCTTCTAAAGGTGGAGGCACAAACATACACAGGCCCTGTGGCCTCCTCTCTGTGTCCCCAGTCACCTGGGACAGCTGGGGATGTCTTTCACGGCTGACAACTGGGGTGGGGGAGTGTGTGGACAGAACCAGCAACTGTGGGCTTGGCAGGACTCCGCGAAGCCGAGGGTGGGCTGGCCAGGCAAGCTCGGCAGTGCGGAGCCTCTTTTCCCTCCTCTACAGCGGACCCAACCTTTGTGCTTAGATGACCTTCTTTCAAAGTCAAACACGGTTCTTGACGTGCAAGTAGTATGAGTGGTCTGAGTGGTCAAAAGACTGAAAGCCACTAGGAATTCCGTAAGCCTTTTAAATGTAATTTGTCTTTTGTTCCTTGTCACACCATCTATATAGATTTGGGAGCAAGTCATACAAGACCTGTGAACTGACTGAAACAGTTATTTTTTCATGTACAGATGGACCGGAGGTCCCCGGCCATTCCAAAGCGTACCTGGCACATTCGGTCATGTGGTCTGGCTTTGGTGCTGACCGCTTGATTAGAAACTGCGTCGTGCCTCTGTAGGATGCTGTGGCAGTGGCAGATGGAAACCGCTTTCTGTGTGGCCCTTTCCCTCATCTTAGGGGCTCTAATCTCCTTGTTGATATGCGCCTCTGTGGTGGAATTTTGACAAAGAATTAGTTTATTCGTTTTCTAGGTTGCTTTTCAGTGCTTAAGTCAAACTAATCTCAATCCAAATTAAAGGGATCCCTTTTTCCTTTCCCTCACACAGGTCTTCCTTTTCTAGAAAGTTCTAGGCATATTGGCTCCAGATCTCAGGTCACCATTCACTCACTGAGAATCTGAGAAAACCAGTATTATCTCAACAATGAAGGTATCTCTCTCACAATCTGGTACTCGAAAAGCAAACCGAGAAACTGTGATAAACAGTAATTGGCAGAGTTCTCAGTTTTCAGAAGAATTCCTATATTGGTGCAAGTGTCTTTCAGAAGGTAGATTGTGATGTTCTGGGGAGCTGTAGCCCCCCGACACTGGGATTGACCTCCTAATAAAGCTGACTTTCCACCATTGAGATTCTCTGGGGACAGCCCACCCAAATTCACAAAGCCAAACAGTTTTTACTTTGAAGACCATTCTAATTGGTGATAGAAACCGACAGTTTATCAAAGACAATCAAAAGAATGTTGGCACTGGGAAGAAATTTGGGGAAAACCACCCCTCAAATTTTATTCACCAGGAAATAAGAAATGTGAGCTTTTAGAGCCCAGGACAAATTTTGACAATACTTTTCTTCAGATGTTTTCCTGGAAGACATGAATTGTGGATAAGCCAGGCACCAACCACAGTCTAAAATAGAGGAACATTGGTTACTTAAAGGCAACTAAGATGGGCCTTCATGGATGTAATCCACACTTTGTGCCACATACTTTTGTGTGGTCAGTGGGAGTAATGACTCCCCCGGAAGTACTAGTAAGGGCCCCATGGCCTCTTGGTGGCTCATCAAGCCAGGGCCAGCAGTGGTAAGGTGTCTGATCTCCCGTCGTGAGCTCCATCCCTATTTTCTGCCCATTCCTGGAAACTCTGAAGTCACCTAAAATCGTGACCCTGCCTCAGGTTTCACAGAGGTGAGACCACAAATGAGGACAACCAAGTTGCTTTGCCAAACTTGATGTTTCTTTCGTCCTTCTCTGCAAACTGAAGGCTGGAAAAAAATGAGTATGGTTGAAATGGATAACTTCGTAGGTATCAAGCAAGGTATATAAGTGAAGATTACTCAAAGAAACAGGTGCAGCAGGAGACATATATTACAAGATTTATTGCAAAGAGCTGATGATTGTGCAGGCTGCGTAGGCAACTCTGCAACCCGCAGGGCAGGCTGTTGGGATGGGAAGGCTGGACTCTTGGGCAGGAGCTGGAGCTGCAGGTCCAGGAGAATTTTTTCCTCTTCAGAGAAACCTCATCTCTGCTCTTAAGGTTTTCAAACTGATTGAATCGGGCCACCCAGATTATGGAGGAAAATCTCCAATTGATTATGGACTTAACCACACCTACAAAATACCTTTGTGGCGGCACCTAGATTAGTGTTTTATTAAGTAACTGGGACTGTACTCTAACCAGATCACATAAAACTGACTATCACAGAGCTCACAGTGGCATGCGGCCTGTAGTTCTGCTATTTAGGGGGCTGAGGCAGAAGGATGGCTTGAGCCCAGGAGTTGGGGAGGCAGTGCAGTGTGACCATGCCTGTGAATAGCCACTGCACTGCAGCCTGGGGAACAGAGCAAGAGCCCGTCTCTTAAAAGAAAAACTTCCCATCACAGAGGGCCACTGCTCTGTGTTTCCTATGGCATATTCCCACACAGAGGAAGCCACATGGTGCCCCCAGCTATTCTTATCACAGTGTCAGGCACAAAATTGACAGTAAGTATTTGTTGAACAAATGAATGAGTGAATAAGATCATGACAGGGGTGTAGGGGTTTGGGGCATAGGACCTCAGTCCATTGGTGGGTGAGGGGGCAACAGGCCAAATCCTATTGGCAGAATGACCCAGGAATGTGGGTGTCACCCCTACCAATTTTATAGGAGTGAAGGAAGTAGACTTGTCACCAAGGACCTCATTGAAAGGGGAAAATTCATGAAGCACAAAACACACGTGCATGCAGGCAAGGGTAGTCAGTCCCCAGCTGAGGGGAAGCCAGGGCAGGAGGAACTGCCGAGGTTCTCCGTCACCTCCTCTGCCAAAGCTTGTCCTCCCCCGGCCAGAAAGACCAAGGCAGTGGAACTAGTGGCTGTGAACCCTAGTGGGACCCTACCAGGGCTGGTGGGAATCTCGGCTCTCCCACCCACTGGCTGTCTGTAGGACTTGGGCAAAGGTCCTTCCCTCCATGATCCTCAGTTTCCTGGCCTGTATATGGAAATGCTTCCTCTCTGGCCCGGGGAAGGATTACAGGATCAGTTGAACAATTTGTTCCTGTAAGTCAAAGTCTTCAATTGAACAATCTGTCCCTGCCTCGTAGGAACAGTTGATCCTTGTATGTGTTGAGAACAGTGGCGAATTTACCTGGAAACTAACGAAGCTTAAGTTGCAGGGCCCCCCACTTGCACAGCCCCTTCCATGGTTCAGCGTATCCTCCAGGACTGCGGAAAGAAACAGCAGCCAGTGGAGTGCCAGGGCGTGGGGCGCCAGGGTGTGGAGTGCCATTGCCGCCTGGGGTTACCTTCTGTGCCTTGAGAGTAGGCCTGGGGCTTCCAGAACTACTTCCACTTTCAACTGACTCCAGCAACCACTTGCCCCTTAGGAACCAATTGAGTGAGTTACTTTGGGAAGAAGAAGAGGTATGCACGTTTTCAAAAATGTTAACCACTATTTCTATTAAAAAGCCTTATAGAGTACTTGAACCAGTAAAGGGTAAATAGTAGATGCGAGGATTAATGTAGAGCTTTATAAATACCCTCAAGGGTTGAATTCTATACTGCTTGGGTGTCATTTTCCTACTAACATAAGCTATTTTTATTGATCTTCTAATTGTGTGCTTTTCATCAGAATATAATAGGTAAAAATAGTGGATTTTCTGGCTTAGTGTTAAAAATAAAACATGATCTTGATTATCCTAACCATTTTTCTCCCCATTTCATTTCTAGATCCCACAGACTAGCTTCTGACTAAGAAGAGATTCAGAATGAAGTTGAGTGGGCAGGATGAAGAGAGGAAATGAACAAATCAAGCATGGAACACTGACAACGGAGCACAGACAATGTTCATCTCTTCCAAACAGCTGCCGACCCCTTTGCCTGGCTGAATGATGATTTCACATTTCACCTCCAATTATGGAAAAATTATGGAAAAAGGTCCATCCCCATGTATTAGAACTTGACTAGATTGCCTTTACTATTATTATGAGGGCCTTGGGGCCAACTATACTTGGTGCCTTCTGGAAATTATGAAATGTGCCACTCTGCTATTATGATTCCAATTAAGGTGGAAATATTTGAAAAGCATAAAATGTCTCACCCTGTAAGAAGGAGACGATGGCAAGGGAAGTTAAACTTGAAGAGCAACAGTCAATTTCCAACTATCATTATCCAAAATGGTCTAACACTATGGTATATACCGTGAAGATCTATACTTGGGGAAATGGGGGTAAAAAAGCATAACATGTTACGGTAATAAAATTTGCTGCCACAAAGGATGTGTCTCATTGGCTTAAAGCAAATAAAGTTTGCTTCTTGCTCTTGTGAAGCCTTACGTAGCTCAGGTGGTCCTATTCCATCTTGTAGCTCCACCATCTGCAATCCACAGCCTGCAAGACCATCTCATCAAGAGAATAGAATGATGGAAGACACACTCCAGGTATTAACTGCCTTGGTGCTTGTTATGTCTGCTCACTCTTTGCTGGCCAGCAACAGTCATATGGCCACAACTAATTGTAAGGGAGGCCAGAGAGCCCAGAAGAGGACCCAGTGCTTAGTAGTCACCTACTGTCTTTACTGCTCGTAGAAACCACTAGGGACAAGATAATTGAAGACAACTGCTCAAAAATTTTACAAATTTTTGTGTGAGTGTGTTTTCATTTCTCTCAGGTATACACCTAGGAGGAGAATTTCTGTGTCAAATGGTAGCTATGTTTAATTATTTGAGGAATGACCAACCTGTTTTCCAAAGTAGCTGCACTATTTTATCTTTCCACTAGTAATTTCTGATGTTTTTTCTAATTTTTCCACATCCTAGCAATACTTGTTATCTAACTTTTTGATTATAGAGATCCTTTTTGATTATAGGTTGTGAAATGGTATATCATTATGGTTTCAATTTTCATTCCCGGGTTGGCTAATGATATTGAGCCTCTTTTCATGTGTTTATTCATACATCTTTTTTGGAGAAATGCCTATTCAGATCTTTTGCCCATTTTTAATTGGGTTATTTGGTGTCTTCTTATTCAGTTGTGAGTTCTTTATACATTCTAGATTTAAGACCTTTATCAGATATATGATTTGTAAACCTGTGGATGTCTTTTCACTCTCTTGATGGTACTTTTTAAAGCCCCTAAAATTTTCATTTTAACAAAATGCATTTTATGTATTTTTTCTTTTGTTGCTTATGCTTTTGATGTTATATCAAAGAATCCATCGGCAAATCCATTGAGATTTACCCCTGTGTTTTCTTCTAAGAGTTGTACAGTTTTGGCTCTCACGTGTAAGTCCTTGACCCATTTTGAGTCAATTTTTGTGAATGCTGGGAAGTAAAGACCCAAATTCATTCTCTTGCATATGGCTATCCAGTTGACCTGTAAGTTTATCCTATTAAAAATAAATCTTCTGATCTATGAACATAGGACATCTTTTCATTTATTTAGATCTTTAATTTCTTTCATCAGTATTTTGTAGTTTTCAGAGTACATGTTTTGCAATTCTTTTGTTAAGTTTATTCCTAAGTATTTTGTTCTATTTGATGCTAGTGTAAATGTAATTGTTTTCTTAATTTCTTTTTCATGTTCATTGCAAGTGTATAAAAATATTGAGTTTTGTATGTTGACCTTCTATCCTGCAACCTTGCCGAACAACTTGTTAATTAGTTCAAACTGTTTTAGTGGATTCTTTAGTATATTCTACTACAACATCATATCATCTGCAAATAGGGACGGTTTTATTTATTTCTTTTCAGTATAATACCTTTTATTTCACTTTTTTCCTCCTGTCACTTTTGACCTTTCTTATCCTACTGCGTTTTTCGGTAGTTACCATCACCAGTCCTACTGGTTGTTTGTCTATTTATAACTGCCCTCACTAGGATGTAAGCTCCCAGAGAGCTGGTGCTTTCTCTGTTCTGTCCATTGCTTTCCCAGGTTCTAGAACCAAGCCTGGCCCATGGCAGGTACTCAATAAATATTTAGGATTTGAGTTAGCTTTCAAAGTGAATCCTCCAAAGAGACATCTTCCTGATCTCAGCATGGTCTCAACACTTATCCCTGCATTGAGTTGAGGCCAGAGCTTAGTGGGAGCAGTTCAGGGCATCTAGGACCACTATGCCAGAATGTACACCTTTTCCCACCAGCTTAGTGGGAGCAGTTCAGGGCATCTAGGACCACTATGCCAGAAAGTCACTACAAGGCATTGCAAAAAAAAAAAACCCGATCAAACAAACAAACAACAACAACAAAACTTCTTTCCATCTCTATTCAAAGCAAGTCAACTTGCATCTCAGACTCCAAGATGGAGGTCTACAAGATCCCTTACTGTTTCTCCCATCTTAGTGACTGCATCTTTGTCTACCACCTGATGACCTGGGGCAGAGGGACCCCTTGTGGCCACAAAGTAATGGCAGGAGCTAACAGGCCCTTCGAATATATTGCACTGTGGCAACAGCCCCGGGTTGAGGACTCACTCAAGAGTTGGTATGGCTGCTGCTTTGGACAGATTCCACCTGCACAAAGAACTGCCCACAGGCCACCCCATCATCTTTCCTGCCAACAACCCCTCCTAGCCAGTGTTTCTGTTGCTTCACTTTGTCACTATAAAAAAGAGCATTAATCAGAGGAATGAAGAGTGATGGGAGGGGGTTCTGTAAGGCTAAAAAGAACCAAACAAGAGCTAGTCTGGAAAAAAGAGTGAGTGGTTTAGGCTCCATGGCACCAAGTAAGACCTTTGGCATCCAGGCAGGTGGCCAGTGGCTACCCAGGACGATGAGATTTTGATAAAACTGCATCTCTCTTCTCCCATCCACCTGAGTCAGGGCAACTGAGGGAGAAGGACATTGTGAGATTCTTTTGAGTCTACCCTCATTTGTTAAAACAAATAAGTCATTTCAGATAACCTAACAAAACAAAGCCAAGAATATTAGGTAAAGTACTGGCGAGATTTTCAGACATTCAGTGTATGGTAAAGAATCGTTCTCTCCAAAGGTCGTCCCTGGGCTCTGGCTTCATTTGACCCAGAATAAGTTTGAAAAAATTAAGTGTACTTTCCATGCCAAATATAAGAAAAAAGAAAGGTAAGTTCAAAGTATTCCTAAAGAACTGGAGGAAAATAAGAATTGATTGAATACAGAAAAGGGATAAGGTCTTTTATAGGGTAGCTTTATATGTTCATGGGTTTTATCTATTTTACAGATGCTTTGGCAATAAAATTATAGAATAAAAGGTTGGGATCTTAAAATTTTTAAACTGAAAATATCTACTGAGCTATTATGTTTAAAATATCACACTCAAATTTTATGATTAAGAGACCTAAAATAGTAGCTAATATATTAGGGTTTAATATGTACCAGATACTGTTCTTCCAGCAACCCTTCCAACAACCCTAAGAAGCAGGTAATATTTTTAATCCCATTTTGCAGATGAGAAAGTTGAGGCAAGTGATGTTATAAGCAAGTTGCCCAAGGCCTCACAGCTAGTCTGTCAGAGTTTAAATTTGGACTTAGGTCATCTAATTCCAGAGTCTAGGTTACCACTGCAATTTATCTTCTATGCCATTATAGTTTATGATGAGTATTCTACCCAATCAAAAAAGTTAGTATGCAACTATATCCATTTTCAGATAAAAAAGTTTCAACCAAACAAATGTCTCTGTTTATGGGCTGCTGAGAATTTTCTTATAAGATATACTTGTACATAGGCCAAGATATATGGACTAATATGTTCATTATAGGATTTCTTTTTCATTTCAGTAATAGCCAAAATCTCAAGATAACCTAAGTATCTATTAATAAAGAATAGGTTAAGTAAATTATGGTCTATTTATAAAAATGGAATATTCTGTAGCCAGTAAAAAGAACAAGCAAGATTGGTCTGTAGTGATCCAGAAATCTTGGAAGGTGTGGAGAAATGTATTTGTGTAAAAAATGAAGAATTTGCATATAATTTTCTGAAAGAATATAGAAGAATATTGGGGTTAAGATAAAGGAGAAAATGAGAGTATATTTCACAGCACTGAATGGTACCCTTAAAAATGGTTCAAATGGTAAATTGTATGTTATGTGTATTTTACCACAATAAATATTAATAGTAAAAAATAAGCAAGAGGAGACATTTACTTCCCATTTCTCACCTTTCTACCCTATTTGATGTTTGTATATATTCCTTTTATTTTCAAAAACAGTTCAATAAAAATAAAAGAAATGCATGAAAGACACTTGTGAGTGATCAGAGGGCATCAGAATCACTTATCTAGCTGTATTTTTATTATTGTCCTATCTGAAGAGCTCTAAGAGTTAACAATACTTAAATTCATATGCAGTTTCAAGTGCATATGTGATCGTCTGAAAGTTCTGAAATAAAGAACTCAGCTCCCTGAAAACTTCACATCCCGTCAGAAAAGAGAGTTTTATTGAATGTAGTCTGTGAAAACATCAGACTCAGCACCCACCTGACGTATTTTCTCAGAATTTGTTTCAGATTATCTTGTTTTGAAGAACAGGTAGTTCTTCTGTAATTTCAGCCTGTGCTTCTGAGAACACATTATCCTGGTGTCCTCTCCCTTATTGACCATGCAATTTCTTCATGACTTTTTATGGTTTTTGTTTTGTCTCTGCTTATGCCTTCAAAAAGTGAGCCAGAATATAAAAATGCACAGAGAAAATGCCAAGCATTATAAATTATATGCATGAGCTTAAAGATAAAACTTAGGCAAGTATCTCATAGAGAACATTACCATTTATTAGCTACTTTGATCATCCCTGTCTTTGTATGAAAATATTGACTGAGCCTGAATCTCCAAGATTTCATCCCTGCCTTACAGGTTTTAAGATCCAGTGAATAAAGAAATCTCAAGTTTTGGAAGAGACTTTGGAGGTCATCTGATTTCCAGTCCCTGCAGGAGCCAGACGGGTAAGTAAACAATGACATTGACCAGGTGGGGGATGGAAACCTGGGGAGAATATGCCCCATCTAAAGAGAGTGGCTGCCTCTCAACTTTTGCCCACAGTTGCCCTATAGCTGTGGTCCGCAGCCCCCATGCCCCAGACCAGCACCAATCCAAGTGACCTGTTAGAAACCGGGCCGCACAGCAGGAGATCAGCGGCAGGCAGTGAGCTAAGTTTCATCTGTATTGACAGCTGCACCCATCGGTCACATCACCGCCTGAGCTCCGCCTCCTGTCAGATCAGCAGAGGCATTAGATTCTGCATTATGGTGAGCTGTATCATCGTTTCATTATATACCCAACGTGATAATAATAGAAATAAAGTGCGCAATAAATGTAATGCATTTCAATCATCCCAAAAACATCCCCCGCTTCCCATTGGTATGTGGAAAAATTGTCTTCCATGAACCCCGTCCCTGGTGCCAAAAAGGTTGGGGACTGCTGCCTTATAGGACCCAGTGCGGCAAGAACGTTTCGTCCAATTTTTCAAGAGAAGCTGGACATCTACATTTGTATGTAAATAATTCCAATTTTTAAATGCTGGCAATTAATTTAAAAAATGTGAAAACACTGTAGGGGCCAAATAAAACATGTCTCTTGGCTGAACTGAGATGTGACTTCTAATGGAATCCAACTCTCTTGATTTTACAGAAGAGGGCCAAGGCCCAGAGGGAAGTGAAATTGCTCGCTAGGGTCCCAGGGCTGGTTTAGGGGAGGAATTGGAAGCAGACGCAGCTCCCCTTCCAGACTTTCGGTCCATCTAATCAAGCAGCAGACTCATTTCAAACAAGCGTAGGACAAACCTTCCGTTCCCACGCACGTGTCAGTGAGCCTTCGACCTGCCGGGTGGGACCTTAACCACAAACAGAAGGCTCAGCTGACAAACTGCACCCACCCACTCTTCACTTAACTCCGGCTGGAGCCCAGCTCTCGACCTTTTTTGGGTGAATATGGGAAAGAAAAAGAAAAGTTGGAAATTTTACCCTCAGACAGTCTGTGGGAGGAATGGGAAAGTCTGCACTTTCTGGTGGAAATTTGTTTAAACCACTAATTATAAATGTGGCATTGCTTGGGAAGATCTTCAATTCAGCTTCCCAGAAAGCAGATACAGGGCCTCCATCCCTGCTCCATGGCTGCTTCACAGTGCGGGGTTTTGCCAAGAATCGTGTTTCTCATGTCATGAGAGGAAATGAACCTGTTGGCTAACAGCATAGACCCCAGGGCCAGATGGCCTGGGTTCAAATCCACACCTTGAAATTTACCAGCTGCCAGATCTTGGACAAAGCATGGGAATTTGCTGTGTGCCTTTTGCTCCTCAACTGTAAAATGGGAACAATGTCAGTACCTCTTCTATAAGATTTTTGTGAGGACTAAATGCATTAATATGCATAAAGCACTTAGCGCCATGTATGTCAGTTGCACCTCGGAACCACCTGGGGAGGTTTCCAAAAATACTGGTGCTTGATTCCCCTTCCTGGAGATTCTGGTTTGACTGGTCTGAATGTGCAGCCAAGACTGAAAGCCTTGAATACAAGTGCTTATTAAATAAATGACGGTCCTCTGAGTGACTGATGTTTAAAGAAACTCACATGCTCTCTTCTTCATGTAAGCACACCCTCTTTGTGAAGTTCCCTAAGTGGTCATCTTTCTCCTAGGCAAATCTGCAAAGGTGAAATACTTGTGAACCTCCGCATCTCCCCTGCCTTCTTCTCTCACCTCTGCCCCTGGCTTCAAGATATTCAGGTGGCCCCTGGAGGTTCTGATTCAGCTGGGTAACGAGAGACAAATGGTGAGAATTCTCCTAAGACAAACAGGCACGTGTAAATCCAAATCATCTTTAGTTAGTGGCACAAGCCTGTGGAGGTGTGGTTGTATGGGAGCATCTATTTGAGAGTTGGGGGGCACGTCTTCCCCAACTCCCTGAACCTTGCCAATTCCAACGACTCAGGCCAATAGGAGCACAAGGGTCTCTGATGAGGTTCCCTAGCTTTGAAAGATGGTACCTCTGAAATTCATCTAGCCTGAGATGCTGGCAGAGTTAGTCTGAAACATTGATGATACAGTGAATTGTCATTAATTGAGTGTGTTACATCTTACAAATGCACAGTATACTCGCAAATTAAAATAGAATCACTGTGACTCCACTCTGTCACGAGAGGCTTGCTTGAAAGTTACCTGTCTCAACATCTTCGGTTTTGTTGGTGATCAGAAACTCTAATACCCCTAGAGTGAAGGTCAGGGGTTGGTGGACAGGCATGACCACGTAAGATGGAAGGTCTGCCCTAAAACAGGGAATTTGGGGGGAAGGCATTTAAACCAACTGAAACTTTGACAAGGGGGTGGTAGCATCCATGGTTTGAAGCACAGATTAACCAAGTTCCTTTGTTAGTATATCCAGTATTTTTTCATAAGACTCCATGTTTCCGTTTGGCTTGGTGTCTTATTAGTAAGCACTCTACTGAACACATCTGTTCTCATGACAGGAATTTGTATCTAACGGCTTCCTTGGTGATCCTGGAATTTTCCACTAGAAAAAGAAGGAAGTTAGTTGACCGAAGGTAGCTTCATTGTTTGCACCTTGTTAATCAACCTGAAGCATCCCGAATGTTTCTGTACTCCAGCCACAGGGCCGTGGGGCTTGTCCTGAGAGGTCTGGGCCACAAGCCACCACTGTTCCTTGGGCTGTCAAGATTTCTGGCAATGACTCCACTTATATGAGATGTTTATATTAATTAAACTCATAAAAGGAGAGAACAATAATGGTTTCCAGGGGTTGGAGGTAGGGGAAGTAGAGATTTGTTATTCAATGGGTGTAAAGTTTTAGTTATCCTAGATGAGTAAGTTCTAGGTATCTGTCATACAACATAATGCCTATAATTTACAATACAGCATCATACACATCAAAATTTGTTAAGATGGTAGATCTTATATTGTGTTCTTATTCCCACCCTGCCCCTCCACCACACAAAACAAAAACAAAGGAACTCAAGAAAACTTCAGAAGGTATTGTATATATCTACTTTGATCATGGTGATGGTATCACAGGGTTTTGCATATGTCCAAAGTTATCAAATTGTACACATTAAGTATGTGCAGTTCTTTGTATACCAATTATATCTCAGTAAAGCTGTTAAATGTATTTCTGGGATTGCAGGAAAAATAACAACAATAATAGTTATCACTGGCATAGAGTTAACTATCCTAAGCCCTAAGCCCTCTCCATAAACTAGCAGATCTAATCCTTACAACAACCCTATGAGGTAGGTAGCCTCATTTTCCAAATGAGGAAATGGAGACACAGAGAGGTTAAGTGATATACCCAAAGTCACACCGCTAGAAATTGACAAAGCTTGGAATTGGACAGCCAGGCCCTAACAAACACCGCCCCTCTGCCACCTCCCCGTCAGCCCTTCCTTGAGTTAGAACGTCTAAGAGTTGCTTCCCAGGAGATCCTTTAACTGCCCTCATCCTACATTGCTTTCTTCTACTCATAGCTCCTCTTTCTCTAGTGTTTTGGAAAACAAGTGTTCCCCCATCCCAAGATGAATTTTAAATCATTCCTTCCACCATTCCTCCTTGGAGAAGCAACATCTCCCAACTCTGGCATACTCCATTTCACCCTCTCCTTCCCTGAAGCCCACAAAATGCAGGCATCTCTGGCGCAGAGCCTGGGCTCAGGGCCAGGATGTCTGGGTTTGAATCCTGGACCTGGACTTTCTCACTGTGTGATCTTGGCAAGTGACTTAACCTCTCTGTGCCATCTGTAACTTGGGGATAACATGAGTATCCATCCAGGGGGACTGCTATGAAAATTAAGTAAGTGATCAAACCAAGTACTTAGGACAGTGTCAGGCACTCAGTAAGTGTTCTAAATGTCACAGTTACGGTTTTTATCTCCGCTATTTGAGATACATTTCAGTTGGCCCCATTGCCCTGTGAAATTACCTTCTCACTTCCTTCTTTGATCTCAGTGACCAGGTTCACTCTCCAACTCAAAATCCTTCAATGGCTCTCTGTTGCTTACCCGGTAAGATGAGACCACCTGTATCTGGAATGCTTTCTCCCTGCTTCCTGCCTGGCCAATGCCTACCCATCTGGCCCAGATTCCATAATACTTCCTATAGGAAGCCTCTGTAATCTCCCCCCCTCAGAAGTCCCTACTTCCTGCTGGAACCCATGGTTCTACCACTCTCCAGCCCTTCTCAAGAACAACCATCCACTATGTGCTTGTCTTCTTATCTAGCAGCCACTAAGTTTCTTCTTCCCTATCACTACTTTTACAGCCAGATTGTATTGAGTACTTGCTCGGTGCTAAGTGCTGAGGTGCATGCGTCATCTCAGCCAATCCCCATGGAAACCATGGGAGGCATTGCCCACATCTTACAGATGAAGCCTAGAGAGCTTCATAACTTACCCAAAGTCGCACAGCTAGCAAATGGCAGGGCCCAGACTTGAAGCCAGGTCTGGCTGATTGCAGAACTTGTGCCATAGCTACTGTGCTACACAGCTGCTTGACTAACTTTGTGTCTTCCCCAACCCCAATACAGAAAACTGTGCTGCCGAGCACTTAGCAGGTACTTAGGAATAATAATGCCAATACTGATAATAATAACAGCTCATTTGAATGCTTACTATGTGCCAGGCATCTTTCAAAACACTTTACCTCTATTAACCAATCCAATCTTCACAACAACCATTTGAGGTAGGTACAATTATTATCCTATTTTAAAGATGAGGAAACTGAGGCACAAAATCATTAAGTAACTTGCCCTGGGTCATATGCTGCAAATGGCAGAGCTGAGATGCAAACCCAGGAAGTCTGGCCCCAGAGTCCATGCTCAGAACTGCCATGCTGCCTCCTGGCATGTCTACTTTGAATGAGTGAATGCATCTAAGTGGGGAAAAATAAAGAAAAAGAACCACATCTTTGGAAATGGGAATTTAATAAACTTGTACTTTGTAGACACCCCATAAGCCAAAATACAGGAACTAAACTGTGACACTCAGCCACATGTCCTATTGTGAAGCTGGGCACACCCACAGAGAACCCAGCAGGGAGCAAGAGGCACCCAGGCAGCACCTGCCTGCCCAGCCCCCGGCTGCTTTCACCCACGATGCCATGGAGATTCACTGAGATGGCCCCGGGCTCTTAGCTGCAACAGTGTTCTGCCAATAAGTTGTGAATGGAAAACATGCATTTCTGGTCTGGGGTAGTAATCGTTGGTACAAGACCCAGAGAGCTTTCTTTTTATCTGTCAGGGTGACTGGCAATTTTCCAAATGGTGAATTGTCTCTCAACCTGGATCCTGTAGTACAGTGAAAAATAGACCTTTGTTGTTTGAAGTCACCAAGGTTTGGAAGTTATTTGTTATTGCAGCAAAACCCAGACTGTCCTCATTAATATATATTCAGTCTAGATAAGTTTGTCAGGGGCCTACAGAAGAGCTCCAGGAAGCTATCCTCTAGAACAGCACAAGAGAACTTTCTGCAATGATGGAAATGTTCCCCTAAAGAACTCCATAATGAAAGCTGCTAATTCATTGCTTCTTAAAAATCTTTTAAAGTTTGACAAACTATGCAATACTGGTTTGTCTTTTCTCATTTTTTTTTTTTTTTTTTTTTGCCAGCCTGGGTGATTGGGGCTGGCCATCAAAGGCAGACCACAAGATCACTCACAGAATGCACACCCTGCTTTTTGCTTTAAAATGCAAATGAAAAACAGATATTACCCTTATTAAATGTCATCTGAAACACAGACCTCAATTTTTATCAGCTTTGGGGAAAACAGACAATGCAATCTCAATGTAATATTTAGAGACGGAACTGAACATACCAATGCTCCAAATTGCATTTCTTCCAGTCTGCGATTTAAAAAAATTTATCCTAATGATGATGCATTCATTCAGGCTTCTGTCTCCTAGTCCCCTGCAGGAGGAGGCTGTCTCTTGAATCTAATACACTAATTTGCCATGCAAAAGTGCAACCTCTCCCCACCCACTCGCCTTGACTCTAGAGGAGAACAACTTGTGGTGAGAAGGGGCTGGCTCTATGGAAGAGCCCTGGTTAAGAGAAGCGTCCATGAATACAGTAATTACCCAATTCATGTGTGCTATTTAAGGGCCCATGGCATCCTGCCTCTGCCATTGGTATATAAAGAGATATTCTCACGAAAGGAAACTATCAATTATCGAGGGTGCATTGTGGCCAGGCTCTGTACTAGGTTTTATGTACGGAATCTCACTTAATCCTGAGAAAGAGGAATTATTAGAGCCATTTTTGGAGCTGAGGAAAACTGAGACCCAGACACCATGAGAAAGCTGATATTCAGACCCAACTCTGCTCAATTCCAAATTTCTGTTTTTTATACAATGTTTAGGATACGTGACATCCCCATCAGTCTTCAAAGAAAACAGGAGGAAAACAAAGCAGCGGGCTTTTGCGGTCAAAAGAAAGGTCTAGGAAGAAGCCTGAGGAAGGAGGACAAGCACTGAATTAGGAGGCAGAACATGTGGGCTCGAGCTCAGTGTTCACAGGACCCCAGGTGAATGTCTTCTTCTCTCTGGGCCTCATTGCTCCATCTGTAAATGGAAATAGTTCAATGGAGTCACCGCCATGGTCTTCACAGCTCAGTGTTTTTACTGGCCTGGACTTACAGCCACAGAGACTCCTAATCTTAACCTCAACCTCCCTAGACAATTGTCCCAAAGTTAGATTTAGATTTTGCTTGTTGCTGCTGCTCTTCAATTAGTAAGGGTCAGGTCAGCATCATGGGTGGGGTGAGGTGGGGAGGTGTTGCAGTCACAACTAGTCTAAATCAGGTTTATGGAAATAAACGGGGGAAATAATGCGAATCAAATATTTGTCATTCTTTTTTGTTAGCACACTTTTTATTCTAGAATAGTTTTAGATGTAAAGAAAATTTGCAAGGATAATATAGAGAGTTATCATATACCCCACACCCAGATTGCTCTGATTTTAGTGTCTTATATTACTACGGTACACTTGTCACAACTAATGAGCCAATAATGACACATCATTATTAACCAAACGCCGTACGTTCTTTTTCTTTTCTTCATTTTATCTATGCCCTGTTTCTGTCCCAAGATCTCATCCAGTATACCACATTACATGTTGTAATCATGTTTCCTTAGGCTCCTCGAGGCTGTGACGGTTTCTCAGATTTCCCTTATTTTTGATGACCTTAACAGTTTGAGGAGTGCTGATCAGATATTTTGCAGAAGGTCCCTCAATTTGGATTTGTCTGGTGTGTTTTTCACATACTTAGACTGTGGTTGTCAGTTCTGGGGAGAAAGACCACAGAAGGAAAGCACCATTCTCATCACATCGTGTCAGGGCTGTATACTAGCAACACGATTTACTGCTATTAATATTGATTACATGGCTGAGGTGGTGTTTGCTGTGTTTCTCCACTGGAAAGTTACATTTTTCCCCCCTTTCCGTATGGTACTCTTTGCAAGGCGGTCACTATGTGTAGCCCACATGTAAAAGATTGAGAGTTATCCTCCACCTCCTTGATGGGGGAAGCATTCATTTTTGTAAGGTAGAACCATGCAGGTGATAACTTCTAGGGAACAGTTTCCAACTCTGAGCCTTATTGCTCCTAAAACAGCTGAGCCAAGATGTTGGTGAAATGTAATCACTGTATCCAGCTTTTGAAAGGGGCATTTCCTAATGATAAAGGCAAATTGCTCTATAAAAGTAGCATACATAAAGCCTCTTGCACAAAACATAGTGCTCAGTAGTAAATATTCCTATTTACACAAGATTTTACTGCTCACAACATTCAGTCTCCTCTCACCTACAAATCTCATGCATTTAAATACTACATATAAAGAGCTTTTAGAAATCAATAAGAAAGAAAGCACAATGCATCTTTTCAAATGAGCAGAAGAGATGAAAAATAAATTCACATAAGGAACACAAATGGATAAATGGATAATAAATATACTTACGTGCAAATACACATATACACCAGACTCTAAAGTGGTTATCTCTAAGGTAGGGGTGGGGATGGAGAAATTACAGGCTACTCTCACTTTCTACTTTATGCATTTCTGAGTATTAAACAAGGGACTTTTTGCCATTATTTTTTAAAAAGCAATAATATATTGTTAAAGTAATAAAATTATGCTTATTAAAATGTATATGGTATTGTTTCTAAACTGATACTGGCTATACAAGCTGAAGTCTGCTTTAGACTCTGTCTTCCACTTAACTGTTTCCTGCAGCCAGGGAGAATCTGCACGCTTTGGAAGCAGATGGCTGGTGAAACATGATGTGACTATTTATTTGCATCTCTTAATTGGACATTTACCATTCGAGGTCACCCCATCTTATATGTTTGTAATAAGCAATTACAGATATCATTTTTCTTTGCTAGGTTTTCAAGATTTGGCAATTAAGAAGATGACACAGGAAAATCATTGTTCACCAGGCAATTGTAGTTCTACTTGGCTTTTTACTGGAAAAAACTTGTCATGTGCAATTTCTGAGGAAGCATCATTATTATTCTGCATCCTCTTGATTTGGTTGTTAAGTAAATATATATGTAGACAACCTCTGGATGAAGGCATTGTCCACTTGAAGACCATTTTGACAGTCCAAGAGAATCACAATTAAATCTGTCATCTCTTTATGACTTGTATCACAAATGAGAAAAATTAAGAATAACTGGATCCAAAATTTAAGTGTAAAATAAATTTATCTGCTTGAAAAGATGATACTGAAACAAAGACACTGATATTTTGAGGTGTTCAAATAAGAGAAAAATAATGTGGTATTAAAATTCATTATATCACTGGTGACTAATAAGCGTGTAATAGAAAGTGTGATCCTGACGTGTGCTATTGAAAGGCGAGGACAGAGAAGAGCGTGAGAGCTGCTGGCCAGGCAGGGACAACACCATTTCTGCTTTGTCTCCAGAGAAAGAACCTAAGATGAACACAGACGGGAGCAAGAGAAATCAATGCCCACTTATTTTAAGGTGTGAATTTTATGTGCAGGAAGCATGCTCACAGGAGTGCTATGCATTTATTTGTCTGACAAAGACTAGAATTGTGGACACAGCCTTGACCTGAGAGGGATTGAATTAGCTTTGGGGCCTCTGAATAACTTCTAGTCTGCTGTTCACTGAAGAGCTGAAGAAAATATGTTTGCACGCATAATGAAACCTCTTCTATCATCAAGTTTTTATTTATCTGTTGGGACTGAGCAGCCAAAATAACTTGGGAAGCTACTGAGAATATGAGGGAAGTGCATGATGGAGGCTTAAGGCAGGTGTGTGATTTTGGCCATCTCAGAGACAGACAAACCTTTTGGAGTGTTCCTTCAGGAAATTCCATTGGAAAAATCATTTGGAGTATTTTTTATATTTTGGGTTTTTATTTGGGGGGAGGGGAACTTGGTGCTGACTCCGTTTGGAACATTTAAATCTTTTGGATGCTATTTTTGGACAAAAAATTTTTCCTACAAATTTCACTCAGAAAGAGTTGAGATGGAAGAGAGGAGCCCTAAAATTATTTTACGAATTCCAAACCTTCAAACCACATCAGAATATTTTTATTGGAAAGCATTACCCAATTGGGTTACAATCTTTCTTTCCACAACAGCGGATTACCAGGCTGAAAAACAACCAGGTCGTGATGGGGGGAAACTTCTTTTTTAAGCTGGTAGAGACTATTGAAAAATAAAATTCAGAAAAGTGTCTAAATCAGACCCTCACAATCTCTGAAGTTCTGATTCATTGTCAAAACACAGTCTAAGAAATTTCTTTAATTATTGGGCAGTCTGTTTTGGAGAACAATCTCCTCACATGCACACTCCTTATAGCCAAATGCTCAAATGATTCATTTTCCAATTTCTTGCACCAACTTCTGCCAGAAAATGGTTTTAATGTCCTACTAAGCTATTGGAGTTTCTGTTAATGTATCTGATAATGTAAAAAATACTGTTGCCACTGGGAATCAAAAAGAATCAAAGACACTCTCCCCGGGAAGATCAAAGGGTATGCCAGCTGTCTCAGGTGTCCGGCTTTTAGCAAGCTTGGAAAGTTTGTGGTCCCTTGGGCTGCAGACATTTTGATGAATTGTATGCTCAATAGGCACCTGGCATGTCATAGTCCATATCATCTCTTTTCCAAACCACCCCCCCCACAAAATAAATTGTCCAAACAGGCATCCTCCATGTTTTAGTCAAACAGAGACATGTGAGGCAATAAAAGCCACTAGAAAGAAAAATACTTCAATTAGAAGATTGCCCCCTAACAAAAACTTCAGTTATTTACATATCAGTATTGAGACCTTTGCCATATCCTAGGACCACTGTATTATTAGGCTGAACCATGTAAACTTACCAATATTTGGACTCGATCTACAAAACCAGAAATTTCAGATGGTTCAATTTAATACTACTTACTTAATTTTTCTTCAATTTGACTGACTTTAAAACCTCGTATTTAATCCAGCAATTATACTCCTTGATATTTACCCAAAGGAGCTGAAAATTTATGTCCACACAAAAACCTTCACAAGAATGTTTACAACAGCTTTATTCACAATTGCCAAAACTGAGAAGCAATCAAGATGTCCTCTCATAGGTGAGTGGATAAATAAACTGTGCATCCAGACAATGGAATATTATTCAGTTATTTTATATTATTCTATTATTCAGAATATTATTCAGATCATTAAAAAGAAATGATCTCTCAAGGCACCAAAAGACAAGGAGATTTAAATGCATATCACTAAGTGAAAGAAGCCAATCTGAAAAGGCTACATACTGTATGATTCTAACTATACGACAATCTGAAAAAGGCAAAACTATGAAGACAGTAAAAGGACCAGTTGTTGCCAGGGGTTAGTAGAGAGAGAGGGAGGAACAGGAGGAGCACAGAGGACTTTTAGGGCCATGAAACTACTCTGCTGCCCGATACTGTAATGGTGGATACATGTCATTATACATTTGTCCAAACCTATAAAATGGATGATATCAACAATGAATCCTAACGTAAACTCTGGTCTTCAGGTGATAATGATGTGTCGGTGTAGGTTCATCAATTGTAATAAATGTCCCACTGCGGTGCAGGGTGTTGATAACGGGGGAGGCAATGTATGTGTTAGGGGAGGGGGTACATGGGAACTGTCTGTACCATTCTCTCAATTTTGCTGTGAACCTAAAACTGCTCTAAAAAGATGAAATCTATTTTAAAAAAAACAAATGACAACCTTAAATTAGTACTACGTATGTTAGTCTGTAAGCATACTGTGGTAGAAAGTCTCCAAACGTGCTCACCACCGATTCCTTCCCTCCCTGTACATTCACGCTGCTTCTCTCATCAAGTGGTAGAGTCCATTTCTCCTTCTCTTGGTTCTAGGCTGGCCTCGTGACTTTGTTTGACCAACAGAACATGGCAGGAGTGAAGCAGTGACAGTTCTGAGCCTCGCCTTTACAAGGCCTCCAGCTGCCACCTTGCTCTCTGAAGAGGAGCCAGCCACTAGGTAAGAAATCTGACTACCAGAGAACACCCTGCTGTGAAGAAGCCCAGATGCTATTTGCACGGGGAGGTCATGTGCAGGGCAACTGAGGAACCTGGCAGACAGCAAGAACTAGGGCTCCAGACATGTGACTCCAGTTGAACCATCTCAGCTAGCTCTCAGTAATTTAAGTCATCCTGGCTGAGGTCCTAGACACTGTGAGGTTCAGATGAGCCATCTTTGCTGTGGCCTAGCTGAATTCACAGCCTACACAATCAATGAGCATAATAAAATGTGTGTTGCTGTAAGTCACTAAGTTAAAGGACAGATAATTGAATCACTCTGCTTGAGGAGAGCTGCCAGGTGGTTAAGACCACAGATCCTGGAGCTGGACTGCTCCAGATCTCAGCTTGGCTATTTTCTAGCTGTGAGACCCTGGGTAAATTATGACTATGGTAGGTTGCTACCTTGGTGGCCCCCAATGAACCACACCTCCTAGTATTCACACCCTTGTGCAGTCTCGCTACACTGACTCTGGGCTTGACCGTGTGACTTGCTTTGTCCTATGGGACATTAGCAAGTATGACACAAGCAGAGACTTGATAAACACTTGCACAGTGGGACTTATCCTCTTGGAATGCTTGCTCTTGGAGCCCTAAGCCACCATGTAAAGAAGGCCAGCTGCCTTGCTGAAGAGATCACATAGAAGAATAAACCTATTCCCAGCTAGCCCCAGATATTCCAGCCAGCCAAATGCAGGCACCAGACGTGTGAGTAAACAAGAGCAGAACCTCCCTGCTGAGCCCAGCCCAGATCAGACATAAAAAATTAAGAACAAATAATTATTATTTAAAGCCACTAAGTTCAGGAATGGTTTGTTATCCAGCAATAAATAAACAAAATAGGAAATAATATCCATGAAATCATAAATGTGATTAAATAATATTTTCCCTAGCACACATTAAAATTTTTAAAAATTCAATCAATGCACCACCTAAAATTCTCATATGCCACCAAATAATTCACTTATCAGATTTTGGGAAGTACTGGTTTAACAGGACAACAATAACAATGGTAATAAGTATAATAGCAATCAATAACTGAGTATCTACTCTTTTCCAGACCTCAGGCTATGCATGACCTATCTATATGCATGACCATATATGCATGACCTAATCTGATCCTCCTAACAACCAGGTAGGTGCTGTTATTATTCCCATTTTGTAGATGAGGAAGCTCAGAAAGGTTAAACATTAAAAATTTGTCAAAAGTCACATGAGGGTCGCCTTTGATGATTCTTAGATCCTTTTTTATGAAATAGAAATGGCCCTCCATCCAAAAGAAAACAAATGAGATCTACTCTATGTATAAATGTGTTTCTCCATTTTTAAGTTATGAATTGCTGATATCTTTGCTTATATTATATTCAGGGTCTACTTCAGGTGGAGAGTTGCTCTATTTGACCAGAAGCTTGGGCTACAGACATCCTCCTCACCCTCCCACTACCTGCCCACCTTTGCCCCTAAGGGGGGCCTGTCAAGACCAGGGCATTCTCCTCATTACAGTCACACTGGCTCTAATAACCAACAGTAGTTATTGCACATTTATTATGTGCTCAGGTTTGTGCTGAGTGGGAATGGAAGGTTGAAAAGAGATTCAGAATAACTGTAGAATAGGGTTCCAACCCTCAAAGAATTTGTGTATTTGTTAAGGAGACCAGACTAGTTCACACACCCGAAATAGTCACTAGACAAAGTGAGGCCATTTAAAATGATGTGCTAAATTACGCAGAACAGATATGCTACAGAAGTTGGGAGGGAAGGAAAAAACCCGGGAGAATGAATGGAAAAAACAATTCTTGCATGCCTCAGAAGTGAGCGTAGGTTTTACAAAAATTGGAGCTGAGAGGAGAGGGCACTCTAGGTAAAGAAAACACCCCAGGAAAGTATATGGTGGTGAAAACAATCATGAAACAAAGAGACAGATTGGGGCTGAAAAAGGAGTTTGAATCCGTAGGCCAGAATCACTGAACAAAGACCATGTTAAATTCACCTCGTGTCCCCTGCCCAGTTCAGGGCCTGGAGCACAGTAAGTGCTCATTGAATAAACATGAGTCAGGCATGGAGAGGGCATGGGGAAAAAGTGACCCATGGAGTATTTGTGAGTGGAAGGATGGATTGCAGAGAGGAAGACTGGGAAGCAAGGAAGTGTACTTCTGAGAACCATACAGGAATAGAGCCAGAGGCCACCCTCATGGCCTTGCAGGAGGGGTCCTAGGGGCAGTCCAAGGATCCCAGGCCTAGAAGAGAGCATCCTATCCTCTAATGGACCCTGCTGGCCTGAGACAAGGACTTCCCTGCTCTGTCCCAGCAGGTGTCAAATATAGAAGCTCACCCCACCTACCGAGAGACATAGGAAGCTCACAGCAGCTTCCTTCACTCGCCTCAGACACAGCTCAGCAACCGACTTCTCCCTTCAGAAATTGCCCTTGGCTTCACAATGACCCACTTGTTCCCTCCAGCAATGACCATTCCCTCCCACCTCCCATCTTTGCCCTGAGCCTGGCCTGCACTCAGTTTCTGAATCCAGCATGAAGAGGAAAGGAGGTCCCCCAGCTACTCAGGAGAGGACTGAACACTCACTGTGCTTTGGAGGTCTCTAACATCTCCATCAGACCACGTGATCTATGTGTCTTCTTCAACGTCTTTTGCCTACATGCCACACCCGATGCCTACCATGGTGAGACCCCTCTGGTGCCCAGGATCAGCAAAATCCAAGCAGGCTTTCTGGCTTCCTGACCGACTGAACGCTCCCAAGCACCAGCACACCGTTCTCATTCTCTTTGTTCTTCAGGGAACAGTGAGCTTTGGTTTGAGGTTACCTCAAAGGCGAAACAATCTGATGTGTGATAAGCCTCTTTGGCCGCTGGCAGAACAAGGAGGGCCTGTCAAACCTGGGCTCCCACTGAACAAAGAAGGGTTTTCCTAGTGGGTTTAGGCTAAAGCATAGCCCTAGTTTTTGGTGAAAAGAAACCAGCTGAAACTCTAGCCCAAGTCTGACACCTGGGAAACCTTCTAGGAGAATTATAAATAAGCGAAGGAAGTCATTCTTGGGGATCTGCAGAACTAGAAAAGCAATTTCATAAGCGTATACATTTCCAACAGCACCTCTGCAAAAACAGCTCAATTTGAGATATTCATTTGCATCAGAATAGTCATGAATATTCAAAAGTCAGCCAGTGTTTCAGAACCATTGTCTATTCCTGGCGCTTTCATCTTCCCCTTGAAAAGCAGATCATGGGTTTTCAAGAAAGGTGGGCTTGGCTGGTCTTGGCACTGCCATGCTTAGCAGGAAAGGGGATGATTATTTTCTGTTTCTTAATATTAAAAAAAAAGCCTCAGCTAGTGTTAAATCTTTGCTCTTTCTTCTGATCAGGATAAGGAACACGCCAAAGACCTTGAATCTGGCCTAGGGATGTACTTTTCAAACTGCTGGGCAGACCTTTCTCTTCCTGCACATGCAGGTTTCTTAAAGAGAAAATCCTGCCAGGGTCATGAGCCACTTCTGTGGGATGGACACAGGCCTGAGACTTGGGACACTCCCATCAGAGTACTCAAGTTCTCTAGGTTACTTTGGCCAAGCCACTTATCTTTTGTGCCTTAATATTTACTTAATATTTTATACCTTAATCGTTCAAATAAAGGATCATATGTATCTGTCCTCCCTCTCTTCTTTTGCCTCAGTTTTACAAAGCTAAACAAGATGGTACTGTGCGGCTGAAAGTGCTTTGAACTCCTTGGAGGGAAAGCAGGAGCCATGGCCAAGTCAGCGGTGTCTATTATCTATGGAAGATTTCCTCGCCAGAAAGCAACACAGTCTTACGATTCACAAGGTACTCTCTTAGACCGTTTTCATGTTGCCATTTGAAAAACAACCAACCAAAAAAATAAATAAATAAAAAAGGAGACTCATTAGTCTACCATTTGCTGAGATGATTGACAGCTATTCCTAGCTTCCTTTGCTAAAATTGGATTTCCCTAACATTTCTTCCTTATGCTCCAAACTGATAAACGGCTCCATAACAGGTTTAAGGTGGGTTGTGAGAGAAGGAGATGCAGGAAGTTTGAACTGACACAGAGTTAATAAGGAATTCATCTCTTTGCCCTCACCTTATTCCACCTGAAGTTCATCTTATGGTCGCCTAAGCTTTGTCTAAATTGTTCAATTTATGTGACAAAGTCTTGATGGTATCTCTTTAAGGCTGTCAGAGGAGCCTTATGTCAATTCCTTACGAAAACCACCCTTACGAAAGTGCCTTTAGTGAAAGTGCCTTACGAAAGTGCCTTTAGTGAAAAATGACAATGTGGGAAGTCTTACCTGTTCTCTGGCAATTATTTCCATATTCAATTTGCAAGATAAAAGACGAGTGCCTCTCCACCCACCTACACCTCTGCAATCAGGCTGTGCTCTTTCTATTCATTCCTTGGCATCCTCAGGTTGGCCTCCAATCGCTACATTGATTGAATGTTAGTGCTGGGGAGGACTTGGGAGATTTTCTAGCCTAGCTACAGCAGAGGACCTGAGCATCCCAATGATACAATTGTTCAAAATGAAGAGTTTTATTAACCAGGCATTTTATAAAACAAAACAAGGCTGGGCACGGTGCCTCACACCTGTAATCCTAGCACTTTGGGAGTCCAAGGTGGGAGGACTGCTTGAGGCCAAGAGTTCAAGAACCAGCCTGAGCAACATAGCAAGACACTGTGTCTCTACAAAAAATAGAAAAATTAGCTGGTCGTGGTGGCACATGCATGTAGTTCCAGCTACTTGGAAAGCTGAAGCAGGAGGATTGCTTGAACCCAGTTCAAGGCTGCTGTGAGCTATGATGATGCCATTCCAGCCTGGGCAATAGAGCAAGACGCTGTATCAGAAAAAAAAAAAATGCATTGCTGTTATAAGACTAAAAAGGATCTAAGTCAAAAGTAGAAGTCTGGAGTTGGGGTGCATCAAGATGGAGATTGGTGGAGAACAAACATCTTAGCTTCATGCTTCTCAGTGGGGCAATTCCTAGGTGTGTTCTGCACAGTCCCAGAAGTCCCCAGTGAAACTGACATCTCGCTACCCACAGCAGCTCACTCTTTACTGGCGTCCCCCCTTCCCCATGCCCTCCCTGTGCTTCCTGAGATCACCACCTAAATAAGCTACTTCTGCCCAATTCCTTGTCTCAAGGCCTGCTTTTGATAATGGGGAAGTTTACACATCAGAAAGCCATTCTCCTTAGAGGAGTGGTTCTCAGCCAAAGGTGATCTGGCCCCTCAGAGGACACCTGGCAAAATCTGGAGACATTTTTGGTGTCACAGCTTGGGGAGAGGAGCCATGACATGCTGGCATGTCATAGGTAGAGGCTGCAGATGCTGCTAGACACTCACAGTCGCAGGACAGCCTCCCACAACAAAGAATTATCAGGCTCAAAATGTCAGTAGTATCCAGGGTGAGAGATCCTGCCTTAGAGTATGGGTTCTTCATGTCTCATACGATCAGCTCAACTTACTAGCTTAAAAATTATATACAGGTCCATTTTTGGATGATGAGATCCCAAAGAGTAACCATCTAGGCCATCTCATCGTCTCTTCTTTTGTAATAATAGAAGAGTTATTTTCTGGAGTGTGGTAATGGTGTGGCCCCTGCAGCTACAAATGTGACAGTGGTGATATTGAAGGGGACGAGGCTGGCATTCAGTTAGGGCAGCGTGGATCATGACTGGCAACTTCAGGGATGCCATAGAGGTCTGACAGGCAAGACACTAGGTCATTCATATGTTAGGGTAGGCAACTTCTCTTTTAACCACTACAGTGCAATTGAACATATGCGTATTAGATGCTAAAATAATTTTGGGGTTAATTCTGCTATTTTTAACAAAATGTATCTAAACTCCTAAAACAGTATTAAATGTATCTAAATAGGTCCCAGACATTCTAAGTAAACATAATATTGTATTGTAGCTGATTTTACAGATAAAGAAACCGAGGCTCAGATTAAGAGAGCCGTTCTTCTTCACATAACTAACTAGGTGCCAAATCAGGACTGGAACACAAATATCTGAACTCCTACCCCATTACTCCTTCACCCAGGGGCAGACAGCAACATATGGGAGAGCCCAGTGCTTTATTGCTGGGTGGATTATATAAGCCTAGCAGATGGCTAACACTGAAGCCAGCAGTTTCTCAAAATTCCCAAATCCTGAGAAGTGTCAGTCTCATTGTTGTGAACAGAGCCCATCTACCCTCTTCAAAAGGGTAGCTATAACAACACAACACACACACACACACACACACACATATTCTTGATCCTGGAAAACAATATAGGAAATTAAGCTTTAAGAAACTTTTAAAATTCCAGGTGAAGGTCAAGAGAGAAAAATGAAATCAAGCCTATATTACTAAGAATCTGGAGGAACTCTGTCTCTGATTTCTTAAGAAGGCACCATAGGTACCTAAAGAAAACATCCAATCACCAAGAGTGCTTTAAAGAACCATACAATTTCCCATCTGCGGAAGATCCCAGATACCATGTCATCCAATGGGCTTAACTTTATGGACAAGGAACCGGAGGCACAAGGAAGATCAGGAACACGTGCAAATCCACTTAGCAGGAGCTAGAACATTCTCTGCCCATTACTGTGGAACACTCCTGTGGAGCCAATTGTCTAATATGGTTCTCATTTAAAAAATGATAGTCATCAAATATTGATATAGTTCTCAGCTAGAGTGTTTATGTGCAATCTGAGAGGCAAAAAAGAAGAGGTGAAATAAAACGTATTGTCTTATAGGGATTTCTGAGTTCTTTTCTTCTATAATCATCTGCAATTTCAATTTGCTCTATGGTTTCATGAAGAAATAAATTCCTACCAAGTTCTGGATTACAACTTTGGGAAGGCAGTTAGCATTTACTAGAAATGAAACAAACATGTGAAATGTAACCACATAGTCTTTGGTCCTACAGGAGACAGGTGAGGACAGCTGAATTTTTGCAGCTCTTTCACTTCAATTAGAAAATCAATGCAAAGCAACTTATTTTTTTAGCTCATTGATATTTTTTCTTAAATGTAGGGAAAATGACTGGAAAATTCATGTGTTGGGCTTTTAAAATTTTTTTATTCTAACTAAACTACACAGCACTTAAATGCTAGAAACAGAGAAAAACTAAGTGGCTCAAAACAGTAAGAAGGCATTATTTCTTATGGGCTGTGGGTTAACTCGGTGGTTCTTCTACTGGTCTTACCTGGACTCCCTATGGAAGGTCACCTAGGCCGCTGGGCCTCCTCTGTGTGCGCTTTCACCTGTGCTTCTTCATGACATAGTGGCCACAGGGCAGTGTTCAAATGAGCACAAACAGAAGCTGCACAGCCAGGGTGAGGTCTAGGCTTAGGGTTTGCATGACATGGCTTCCACATTCCCTTGGGCAAAGCAGGTCACAGAGCCACCCCAGTTTTCTGAGGGTGGAGGCTCCACCTCTGGATGGAGGAGCAACAAAGTCAACGTGCAGCAGAGATCCATGCGTAGCAGTATGGGATAGCTGTGCTCGTGACACAGTCGACCACAACAGCCCTTCCGCTCGCCTCACCCACACCTTGGACTGTGCTTTCGCCATGTTCCACTTTCACTTCACAAATCTTCCAGCCATTGCATGAGGTAAAAATAACTTTGTCACATAGCCAGTGACTGCTGGAGAATCTTGCAGTAAGCCAGTGAGCAACCGGCTTGTGCCCAAAGTAAGACAGAGACGGAAAGCCATGGACAAATTCAGAAAGAGCCATTTTCTAAGAAAGAAGCTAACAAGAACCCACATGCCATGATCTTTCTTCCCTGAAGTAGTTAATCCAAATGTGAGGCTTTGGAGTTGTTTTGCTTACGGTTATCTCGACCCTGAAACCAGGTTATCTCAGTCGTGGCACGTGGCAGCCACGGGCATGTGCCACTCAGATCTCCCTCAGGAGAGACCCTACTGGGATGAGGGAAGTTAGCTGACGGTGTCCACCTGCCACACCCTTGAGATTCACCAGTTTTCTGGTGAAGACAGGATCTCCTCGGGCTGCCCCAGGTAATGACCGATCACAGTGGAAGTACCAAAGAGCCGGGACACTTCTATTCTGGGCTTCTCCATAGGTCTGGCTGAGATTTCTTGGAGCTCAACCATTCATGTTTTATTTAAGAACTCCTTTCCTCCCCTCGAGCTCAGAAAAATATTAATCTATACTTTTTCCTAACAATTTTACAGTTTTGCTTTTACGAATAAAGACTTGCATTCATCTGGTTATTCTGGGGTATGGTGTGAGGTAGGAGTCCAGTGTCACTTGTATCCACACGGATATGCACATTTTTAGCTCCACTTGTCATGGAGAACCTCTTCTCCTCACTGCCAGGCCAGCTCTGCCACATATCAAAGTTGCGTGTGTAGGCCTGTGTCAGAGCTCTCTCTTGTAATCTACTGTCGTGCCAGTAACACCGTGTGTGTGTTATAAAGCTTCAGAAGCAAGTGGGTTATCTGCAAGGTAAGCCTCTCCTTATTCTCCTTCTTCAGAAACGCCTTCACTGTCGCTGTCACGTCACTCTTCCAGACACATTTTAGAATCACCCTGGAGTTCTATGAAAAACCTTGTTGACGTTTTGCTGGGGATTGCATCGCATCTATAGGTCAACCTAGGGAGATTTAACTTCTTTTCTTGGCCTGTTCTTATATGCCTATCTGCCTGCTGTTCTGCATCCAGACGTGGGGGAATCGACGACTCCTTATTTAGACCCTCACTCCATTCGTTTCTCAGCTTCCTTCCTTCTTTACTACCAGGTCTTCTCATTCCGAGTGTCGAGACTCTGATTCCGTTCCAGAGATCAATTTGCTTCTTCGCTGTACCTTAAAGAACAATTTTTTTTCATTTATATCTTTACAATTTTTCTGATGAATATGCATTATTATCGCAGTAAAATGGACAAGCAAAATGGTTATCTCATCCCCTTGGTGCCAACTTCAAGCCCAGCAGTCAATTTTCTGACAGGCTCAGCGTACACGGCCAGTATGTGCTCCCAGGTAGATGGCAGGTGTTGGTGACCACACACATTTGCCTCAGGACCCTTCTCAATACAGCCCTGCAGGCAGCCACTGCCAATTTATGGAAGTTCAGCACACGAGGATCATTCATTCTTCCTTCTAGATCTGTGTTTGATGAGTAATTCTGAGGAAGACAGTCCTGGTTGCTGGAAAGAGCACTGCACACGGAGCCAGGCACCCCAGGGTGCAGGTCTGGCTCGGCCACCTTCTAGGAGAGGACGTTTTTCCTGGGACAGCCACTCCCCTCATCCTCAAGCTTCCCCTTCTGTGCAATCAGGAAGTTGACCTAAGTGCCGTCTGAGGCGTCTGCCTGCTGTAGCACCTGATGTGATTCCAAAGTCTGTTTTTCCCCAGGCACTCACAGGGGTGTGAAAAATAACAATAATGATAATAATGCCACATATCAAGGGCCTCCAAAACACTTTACATGTATGATTATTCCATTCAGTGCTCATAATGTCTCATGTTGGTATCGTTCTCCCCATTTTACAGGTGGAGAAACTAAGGATTACAGAAAAAATATCACCTGTCTGAGGCCACCCAACAAATCAATGGATGCAGATTTTAACCCAAATTGGACCACAGTGAATGCTATCTATTTGCTGCCCGTGTCCCCACAGCACTCTCTGTTCTAGTGCATTCTACTGTAAGCGTCAGCCACTCTCCACTCGGGGGCTTTCTCCCAACCCAGTGGGGCAACCGGCATTCCAGAAGTAGAGGGGAGTTGAGGCGCTGGAAGCAGCTCTCATGCAGAGACAGATGGGAGTTGGAAGGTACATACCCAAGGCCCTTGGCTCTTGGTCGGGATGGCTCTGAGCATGTTTGTTCCCTTCCCTGTCTCACTTCCTGTCTTCCTCACCTTTGCTTCCTGGGATCACCTCTGTTCCCCTAGCCCCCTCCAAATTTCTTCCACTTAGATTTTTGTCTCGGCGTCTTATTCCTAGAACTTAAACCGAGATACCCTTGCATCATACTATGCTGCCATGAATACTGGACAGGTTTGTCCTAGCAGAAAAATACATTTAAAATTAGTTTTTCAGGTCCTACTGAGTTCCCTTTAAGTTTGAACTGTGTGTGCCAGTTATCTCAAGGTCTGTACTGCTTGAGAGAGGAGAGTCAGGGGCACTCAGGTCTGTAACGCCATCAAGGCCATGTGGCCTCAGAGAGTAGACCCCTGGGCTCTTGTTCTGCCTTCAAGCCACTTCCCTAGGCCGTGGCCACAGACAAGTGTCGAACCTCTGAGGCCTACTTCTTCATTTGCAAACAGAAAGCTCTGTAATTCTGACTCTGGGATTCCAGATCTTGGACTCAAGATAACCAGCACAGACCGGCCGGTCCACAGCTAAGGCGGGATTGCATCACTCTGCGCAGCTGACAGCTTTGCATAAAGGAAATAAAGGCCTGGACACTGGCAGGCAGAAAAAGGTGAAAGCACAATACTAAACAAGGAAATACGAAGGATAGAGATAAAGGGCTGTGCAGGCAGTCCCAGGTAAAAATGTTCATTATAATGCAGCCTTTCGGATAAAGATGGAATATGAATCCCACAACCTACAATGTGCTCAGAGCTAAATATGCAGCTATTATGCTGATTTTCAAAGAACCGTCATATTCAATTATACCTCTGAGACATTTCTTTTCATCTACATAATACTTTCACACATTTAATAACCTCTTTTTAGAATCAATATCATTTTTTAGTGGCAGAGGCATTACCGAATGCCATGTCCTCCAGCCCTGTCTTGGTGACGGCTGTTTGTGGGATCAGCTGTAATAATTCTCGCCATTTTACGCAAGGAATTTGCGAGGATGAAAAGATCACTGGTAGAACTTGAAAACAAAGCAAACATCCCATGTGACTTTTCTCCCCTGAAGTTCTCTGTGACTCCCTGCCTGCCATCAAGCTTGGGCTTCGACGTTAATTTTTCCATCTGCTTTGGCTGCAGGTAATTTGGAGACACTGACGTCATCAGACCATCTGTTCAGTAAAACCACAGCAATGCTTTCCTCCCGAGTTGTTTATGCCTTGACAGCTACTCTGGGCTATTTTCAATATACTCTGGGCAGAGACTAAATTGTGTTCCAAATAGTCCCTTAGCATGGAATCAAAGTTAATTCTTTTTGGAATTCTATATATAAAAAGAATCCGGTGCAAATAGGATTATTAAAACTCATGGTTAATCCCGACAAAGGAAAGCAGAGAGTCTGCATGTGAGTGGTCAGACGGCTTGATGTTTTTCTTCCTGATGACTTCTGACAGACTCGATTTGTCCAACCTGATCATTCCAGCTATGCCCAGAGCCTGGCATGGTGAAAGTGCTAAATAAATTTTGTGGGATGAATGATCAGAATTTCTTTTTCCTAAGGCACTCTTGAATATAATCCACTTGTATATTAACATATTCTTTCCAGTCAGCTGTCTTCCTGTGCCCAGGAAGAACTGGGAGTTAACTTTCACTTCCTCTTCAAGAGGAACGTGGGAGGGCTGCAGAGGAAACGGAGGTTTCACCACTTCGAGACCCAAAGAGACCCCATCACACACTTGCAGAGTCAGGGATGCCTCCAGAATGGAGTAGATATTCCTTTTGAATTTGCACAATGTGAAACAGATAGCAAATATTAAACAAAAAGCAAAATTGAGGCCGGGCGCGGTGGCTCACGCCTGTAATCCTAGCAGTCTGGGAGGCCGAGGCGGGCAGATGGTTTGAGCTCAGGAGTTCGAGACCAGCCTGAGAAAGAGCGAGACCCCGTATCTACCAAAAATAGAAAAATTAGCCGGGCACGGTGGCGCATGCCTGTAGTCCCAGCTACACGGGAGACTGAGGCAGAAGGATTGCTTGAGCCCAGGAGTTTGAGGTTGCTGTGAGCTAGGCTCATGCCATGGCACTCATTCTAGCCCGGGCAACAGAGTGAGACTCTGTTAAAAAAAAAAAGCAAAATTGACTTGGATTCAGGATCAATTTTAATGCAAATCACTCTGTGAAAAAAAAAAAAGCAAAATTGACTTGGATTCAGGATCAATTTTAATGCAAATCATGAAGAGTGGGTCTACTTCTTGAAAGAGATCTTAGGAGAGACAAGTACGACCATGATGTCTCACAAGTGATTTTACATCATAGTGTTTGCTACGTTACACAAGTATTCTGAGATCCCCTTGCTTTGCCTGAATGCCAATTTCAAGTTCCATATTTAAGAAACCTCCTTCCACTCTTGTCCCTTCCTCCTCCTCTTCCTCATTCCCCTCCCACACTAATTCATGCCTAAGTTCTGTTGATTCTGTCTTCCAAGAATAGTTCTTAAATCCTCCCATTTTTATTGTCTTCCCTAACATTATCTTAAATCAAGTTACATTCATCTCGCATCTGGAGGTCACTGGTCTCTTTACATCCATTCTTGTCCCCTCTAATTTGTTTCCCACAAGTTGCAATGTAATTTGATCATATATTACCCTCCTGGTCAAAGGCCTTCAATGTTATATCATTGTTTTCAGAGTGAGGATCACAATTCTTAATATGTCTTCCAAGGCTCTGTAGGGTTGTCCTACTGGCTCCCTCCTGCCACAGGTCCTTTACACATGATATTTATTCTTCCTAGTCACTCTTCCCCTGGTTAATGCCTAGCCAGTTTTCATATCTCAACTCTTTCCAAGTTTTTTGTTGAACTGATCACAGATCTTGTAGACCCAGACTGGTCCCTCCGTCTACGTTGTATACACAAATGTAAAAATTAGACATTTACTTGTGTGTTTTGCAAGACTGCAAGTTCTTCCCTAGTATTCACTTTCACCTTCTTTTTTGGTAATAGAACCCCCAATTTTTAACAGAGCACATGATTTAAAAGCCTCTCTTACAGCTGGGTGTGGATGTGTGATCAAATTATGGACAAGATTTGTAAATGGAACTAGTGTGTCCATTTTCCAGGACATTCCCTTCTTTATGCCTTTCTCCTCCCTCTGGCTGAAATGCAGACATGATGGCTAGAGACTGTGCCATCATCTTGGACCATGAAGTGGAAGCCACATGCTGCTGATAGCAAACAACGGGAAGGAAGGAGCCTGGGTCCCTGACACTATATCAACACTGGACTACCCACATTGACATGAAAGAGAAGTAGCCTTCTATCTTGTTTAAGCCATCTTCTTTTTAGTTTATTTATTTCAACTTGCATTTGAATCTAATTCAAATTGATTCAGTGTGATTAATATGTGTCCCCCATCAGACCATAAGCTATATGAGGGCAGGGACCCTGTCTGTTTGGATGGCATTTATATTCCTATGACCCACCAGGATGCCTGGTATCCAGTAGACACTCAAATGAATATTTGTAGAAAGAAAAAGAGTGAGGAAATAAAGAAACAAGGAAGTGAAAACCCCTTTACTTTTTAGAATTTAAGAAAATTTCAAATATATCTTTTGTGGATAAAGTTGCAGTCAGATCTGTCCGTCTAACCGAGATGGACTGAGCACTATTTATCTTATTAGACAAGGCTCAAAATTAATCTCCTGGCACTCTGGAAAGCAGAGCTGGGCAGGAGGGAAGGGGAGGACTTGTACCTCATTCTAGTGGGATGAACAGCGTATATAAAGAGACAGACATGAGAGGGGGATAATACAGTCAACAGAGGCCAGGTCATGAGGGCTTATATGTCATACTGAGAACAAGGCAGATCTTAGCCTGGTAGCAATGAAGTTATATCAAGTGGTTTTTGTTTGTTTGTTATGATATAATGTATTTGAGCAATATCATAGTGATTGCTATGAGAAAGATGGATGGCAGGGAAGAGACATTAGAGGCCATTCAGTCAGAGTCAGGTTAAATAATGATGAAAATGGGTGTTTGCAGTAATTATTAGTATTTTATCAATGTCCAGATTCCCTCTCAGGACATAACAGTAGGACTGTACTTCTAGGCTTCCCTACGGTTTAGTGATGCCATGTGATCAGTTCTAGCAATTGAGTTGTGAGCATGAGTGATGTCTCTCACTTCCAGGTTAAGCATCTAATTGCCAGCATGATACCCTCTGTAGTGTGCTTTCCCTCTGCCTTGACAACCACCCATGGTCCGGACAGTGGCTGCTCGGTCTACCCGGGTCCCAGACTTAAGACAACATGGATCAGAGTCCCCAGCTAACACAAAAAGGACATGCAGTGTGAGTGAAAAGTCAATCCTTGAAGCTGCTGAGATCTTGGTGTTGTTTGTTACAGCAGCATATCTTAACCTGTCCTGACTGATACATCAATCAGTGTCCACTTTTAGCAATGCTCTGGGCATTGGCCATGAGACAAATACACAACTGAGATAGATAAAACATTTTGAGATCAATAAAACAGAAGATAAAGTTTTAAAATATTGTCCTCTCTATTTTCTAAAATTAACAATCAAAATCACTCCATTTTCTTCACAAATCTTTGATGTCAACTTCTAGAAATGTTATTAGAAACCCTGGTTGCCATCAAATTAATTAATCATTGAAGAGTAGTTCTAAAAATGATATCATTTAAAGCCACGTATTTCTTTCCACTTTCCATGGTGACTTTGAGTCTTCTGAATAACCTGATTCAAGTAATATTTCTTGAGTATTCCTGATATGCCAATCAGTGTGTTGGATGTGAGTGTACAAACAGCAGTAACACAAAGCCAATGCCTTTTGGGTGCTCATAGTCTGGAAGCAGAGATAGGCACATAAACAAAAATTAGTTAATCTTTGTAGCTCAGTTTTCTCATTATTAGATGGGGATAATTATAGTACCTGCCTCTTGAGTTGTTATGAGAGTTGAATGTAAAACAGAAACATAGGATGTACTTAATGCATGCTAGACAAACAAATATGGAGTAATCAGGGTTATTATGGAAGAATTCATAAGGTGTCACGTGGGCACCCATGGGGGAGGAATGAACTAGAGAATGGCGGAGTAGTGTGCACTACACGTGCCATCACTCTCATACCCTATCAGTCCATCCTGGGTTGCCCTGAAGCTACATGGACATTTTCTCTGCATGCCGAGAGCTTTCCTTCTCTCTGCATCTATGCCTGGAGAAGAGCTTTCGGTGGCACCAGTGTGGGTCTTGCTCAGCTTGTGCTTAGGACAGCCTGGAAGTGCTGGCGATTTGCCACCCCAGAGGCAACTCACAGCCCATGAGGGGAAGAGTTGGCAGACAGATACCCAGCTTCCCTATCCTCCAGTGGGACAATTCCAGGCATTCTACACACTCTACACAGCCTTGGCAGGACTGAGCCCAGTTGCCCACAGCAGTAACCACTGCTGTGCACACTTTAATAATGCACACTTTATTAGTTTCTCTCCCTTCCTCTCTGACTTTCTCCACTCTCGCACCTGTGCCAAATAAACCATCTGTGCCCAAGCTCTTGTCACAGGTTTTGCTTTTGAGGGCATTCAAACTGGAGGCAGGGCGGGAAATGTGGGAGAAAAAAGCTACAGAAAAGAAGTGACATTTGAGATAGGCTTTGCAAGACAATTAGGAGTTCACCAGGTGGGAAGGTGGGAAGGACTTAACCAGGAGCACAAAGAGGCAAAGGCATGGAGGTTCGAGGGACACATGGAGCCTGGAATATGCCAGAGTCACTGAAGCACAGGGCTCGCAGGGGCAGAGGCAGCAGACGAGCATGGAGAGGTCATTGAAGGGCAGCTCAAGTAGAGCTTTGCTTGAGGAGTGTGTTAAAAGATGAGAAATATTCCTGTGTTGCACAATGACATCTATTCGAGAACCATAAAAACCCTTTATCGAAACCTTTTCCCTGGAGTCCTGCTCCCCATTTGAGTAACCACAGGCTTAGAGTCATTAAACAGAATGTGCACTGGGGCCAGACGGCTTTAGTCACGGCTGACCCCAGGATTCCAGCAAGCCCCCTTGCCTCTCTGTGGCTTCAGCGAGCCAGCCAAACTGTGACACAAAGCTTTTGGCTTTTTAGACAATAACCATTGTCTTCTGCAGCAGCACCAGAAGCAAAGACATTTACTCAGTGCAGATTCAACACTAGTGCACTTTACCTTAGCTGGATGTACAGTTCTCTTCTGAGTCCAAGAGAGGGTCTTTGTGCCGAGGCTCCCTGGGAAGTGATGCCCTGACTGGGGTTGGCGCGGGGTGCAAATTGGACAATATCCTTCTCTGCTCTTGGGATGTTAAGAAACTCAGAAGATCCTGGTGAAATGGCCAGTCTTAAAGAATTCTGTTTCCATATTCAAGTTCTTTTGTTTTCATACTCCTCTTGGTAGCTGCTCATGTTTTTAACCATCATTTCCAAGGATTTGAGGATTATAAAACAGCACACCAATAGCAGCTGCTGTCAACGTCCTGCCCATGTACCCTGGGCCTTACCACTGTAGTGTACAACGGCCTGACTTCCAACTGCCCGTGGGCTTACTTGGGGGATTGGAGCCCACTCTGCCCAAACCGAGCAGGCCATACGTGCCAGGGAATTAATGCCTACCCCCTGCAGTAGTTCTCAGCAAACAGCAAGTGAGAGTTGAAGGATAAATACTTCAGTTCCTTCTCCCTTCAGGAGGGGTGACTCTGAGGTGCACGTTCTACACTGACTTCTGGGTCTGCCCACAGTCGTGACTGGCTTCATGTTGTGCCTTTCACTGGAGCCTTCCCTTGCCTGTCCCAGTTCCTCACCCCCTGTCAGTGCCCTCTGGGATCATCTCTCAAATCAACTACTTGCACTCATTCCTGGTCCCAGGGTTTCCCGGGGGACCCAAACTTAGGCAACAATCACCAGTCGGTCTTTCCATGTTAGTGCCAGCTCTCGCAATGCTTTGTTTGGTGAGGATGGAAATTAGTGGAGTTTTAAGAATCATTTTGATATTTATTGGTTAGGGTTACCTATGTCATAAGAATGTGCTGTAGAGGTGGATTTGGGCAAGAAGGGCGGAGTTATTGTAGGACTGACTGGGAAGACAGTCCCTTAAAAAATGCATACTGGGAAGGCAGATGTGGCTCACTGGTTAGCTAAAAAGGCAGAAAAAAGAGGGTGACGGGCAGAGATAAATAAAGATGAATTTGCACTAAGAAAAGAACTGTTTCTCACTTTTCCCTTCTATAGGACTACAGCACAACGTGTTGGCCACAGGTGATGACTCGTCATTGGTTCACGACAACTGGAACAACCTGGTTTCTATCACCACTGCCCTTTGCAGCTAAGAGTGGCCCTGTGACTAGTTCTAGCCAATGAGAGGTAAGAAAAAACTCTCTGGGGGATTCTAGGAAGGGTTTTGCCTTCCTGACAAAAAAGGGAGAGAGTAGGCTGTCACTGCTCCATCTTCCTTTTATTTTTTTTTTTTAGTTTTTTGTGAATTAATGTAGATGTGATACACCTAATGGGTGCAGTGCGTGCTGTCTGGGGGATGGGCACTCTTGTAGCCTTGCTTAGGGCAGTGCAAAGACAATTTATGCAACCAAAGTATTTGTACCACCATAATATTTTGAAATTTAAAAGAAAAACCTTGAAAAATAAAAAAATAAAGTGTAAAGGCACTGGTACATAGAAATTGATTAATAAAAAGATATAGATGTAATACCTGGAAGTGCAATGGCATCTTGTAGTCATGAGGCAACCCCCGTGCTAAGAATTGCAAGGTGGAAGGGCAGAAAGAGCCTGTCTAAGCATTGGCCTGGGCTGCTGCTATGTGAAACATCTGTTACAGAGAAAAATAAACTTCTATTTGTGTAAGCAACTTCTAGTGGAGTTTTCTGTTACCTGCAAACTAAGATACTCCTTTATCCTAAAAATATTATGTCAAGTTAAATCCTCAAGTCCTTTTAAAAACATTAGTATATGCGATTTTGTGGCAGTGACAACTAATTAGAGATATCATTAGATCAATAAAATCTTAATTAAGCAGAACTAAGTTTTGAGAAGACCCACAGTTCAAAGTTCACTTAAGCTGCAGAAAGTATGGTAATTAGTTGATTCATTAATTAGGAAGAACTACATGTTGAAAGACTGCTGCTGTAAGTGGTCAGTAACCCAATCTGATTGCTAGAAATAGTCAATTTTCAGGGAATACTCAGAGATTATACTGTATATAGATTATTTCCAGTACTGTCATATAGATATAAAATACATATAAGCTTATTTCCAGTACAGAGTATACAGCATATGTATACTCTGTTCCTACATAACATGAAGAATATTTTGCTTCTTTTTTTTTAATCCTTTAAGAATATATCTTGGAAATTGCTCCATATCAGTTCAGAGAGAGTTTCCTCACTTTTTTTTACAGCTGCATAGTATTCCACCACGTGATTATCTCATGGTCTATTCAACCACTCTCCTGTGAATGGCAGTTATGGACTGAGGTATGCCCCGCTCCCAATCATATGTTGAAGCGCTAACCCCCAGTACCTAAGACCGTGACTATATTTGGAGATATGGCCTTTACAGAGTTAATTAAGGTTAATGAGGTCATAAGAGTGGGGCCTTTTTTTAACACCAATATGAGTGGTGTCCTCACTTATAAGAAGAGGAAGAGACACCAGAGGAAAGGTCATGTGAGCACACAGCAAGAAGGAAGCATGGGCAAGCCAAGGAGAGAGGTCAGGAGAATCCAATCCTGCTGACACCTTGATCTTGGACTTTCCAGCCTCCAGAATGGTGAGAAAATAAATGTCTATTGTTTAAGCCACCCAGCCTGTGGTATTTTGTTATGGCAGCATTGGAAAAATACTAGAATGGATATTTAGGTTGTTTCCAATATTTTTATTATTATAATTAGTGCTATAATGAATAATTGTGTAAAATGACATTTCATATTTTTTCAGATACATTCTCAGGATAATTCCCAAGGAGGAATTATTGGATCAAAGCCTAAATGCATAGGTGCAGTGGTCTTATTAGATATTGCCAAAGTCCCCTCCCTAGGGACTCCACCAACAGCGATATATTCCAGTGTCTGATTTCCCCACAGTCTTACCAGCAGGCTGTGTTGCTAAAATTCTAAATTTTCACTAATATGATAGGTGAAATGTCATTTCAGTGTATTAGGCTACATTTCTTTTCAGATGAGAAAAGTTTAGCATTTTTTCAAAATATAAGGGCCATTGGTAAATCTTGTTCTGTGAACTGTCTGCACATGTCACCTACCTATTTTTCTATTGGATTTCTACTTTCTTTTCCTTCTATTTTAAAGAGCTCTCTATGCATACATGAGTATATACATAGATCAATGAATAAGAATTATCTTTATCTGTAATAGATGTTGCAAATATTTCCTCTCAGTTTTCCATTGTCTTTTAACTTCATTGCAAAAATTTTTATTTTGAAAACATGTTAATCCTACAGAAAGTGGCAGTGGCCAGAATAGTATAAAAATTACTTTATACCTTTTACCCAGATTCTCTAATTGTTGACTTTCATCACATCCATCACATTTGCTTTATTTCCCTCTCATTCTGAACATTTGAGAGTAAATTGCAAATAATGAATCCCTTTCCCCCTAAAATACTTCAATGTGAAATTTCCACAACAGAAAATTTTAAGTTGATGCATTTGCTTAATCTGAAGACTTATTCACATCTTGCCAATTATCCCCATAATATCCTTTACAGATTCCTTCTCTGGTCTAGGTTCAATCCAGGATCATGCTTTGCTTTTAACTTTCATATCTCTTTAGTCTTCTTTAATCTAGTACAGTTTCTCAGCTTTTCGTCTTTCATGACATTGAAATCTTCAAGAAGCACAAGTGATTTATTTTGAATAGCGTTCTTCAATGAAAGTTCGTCTAATGTTTCCTTGTGGTTAGATGCAGACTGTGCATTTGTAGCAGGAAGGTCACAGAGTGATGCTGTGTCTGTCCTGGTGCAGCACGCAAGAGGTGTATGATGTTGACCCAACTATTGGTGATGGTGACCTCGATCACCTGGTTCAAGTGGTAACTACCCACTTTCCCTGTTGTCAAATTACTATTTTCCCTTTGTAATTAATAAGTAATTTGTGGGGTGCTACTTTGAGACTATGTAAGTATACTTTTCCTTGTCAAACTCTTGAACACAAGTTTTAGCCTCTGTAAATGACTCTTGCCTCAATTAACATTAGAGTGTTTGCAACATAGTGATTTTCTAATTCCATCATTTCTTTTATATTACTAGTTATCACTCTACTGTTAGGGAGTTCTTTTCCTTATCTATCTGTCTGTCTGTCTCTATATCTACCTATCTACTTGTCTATTTATTTGTTTAAAGTCTGCACAAACTCCTGGATTCCTATTTAATTCAATGAGCTATACTCTGTTACTATCAATATTTATTTTAATGTATAACAAGCATTTTTTTTGGACAGAGTCTCACTCTGTCACCCCAGGTAGAGTGCAGTGGTGTCATCATAGCTCATGGCAATCTCAAATTCCTGGGCTCAAGCGATCCTCCTGCCTCAGCCTCCCAAGTAGCTGGGACTACAGGCGCACACCATGATGCTTGGCTAATTTTTATATTTTTAGTAGAGACAGGGGTCTCGCTCTTGCTCAGGATGGTCTCGAACTCCTGAGCTCAAGCAATCCGCTGGCCTTGGCCTCCCAGAATGCTAGGATTACAGGTATGAGCCACAGTGCCCGGCCACAAGCATTTTTAATATCCATGAACTCTCTCATTTTCTGATTGCTTTTTTCTTTTTACAAGTGTTGTCATTGGTTAAAATAAGGGTTATTTAAAAATGTTCACTTCTTCTGTGTAGTCAACTTTTCTATCTTTTCCTCTTTATTCATCTTTCTTGTCCAAAAGATTTCTTGCAAATGGCTGAGCATTCTTGGTTGCCCCTTCATCTTAAAACATAAAGGATCATGCAGACTAATGCAGACAGCTGGCGATTTTCTCTTTCCTATGAGGACCCTCCCTAAATGTGACTGCACATTATTGTCTCCAGATACTGGCTATGTGTGCTGATGGCATCTTCACTTTAGGATATGAGATTGAGGAACTGACCACTACTGAAAACCCTCTTTGAGAATTAGAAGGGCTTTGCCATGGGATGCCAGCCCCCCACTTTGGAAGCCCCTGTGCTAGCTTTAGCTGATGGTGCTCCCACATTTGGCCTGAAGATGAACCCATGCTGCTGATTCTCCTGAAGCTCCTGGGGTGGGCAAGGGGAGTGTCTATGTATGTGAGTGGCAGGGTGGGGGGTGGAAGGGAAATTGGCACAGCTTTGCCACTGGCAGTCTTCCAATTCACAGTTCCTCCACAGTTTACCATCCCACCTCCCATGACAGCTCTCTCTACCTGGGGACTCCAGGCTTCCAGTACTCCCAGGGGCCCTTGGGGCTGATGAGCTCCAGGCTTAGTGACGGCCTTCATTCTGGCAGTTGGGGTTCCTCCATCTGTCTGTCGATGTGTTCCCATTTGCTGTCTGCCATCCAGAAATCCATTAATAACTCTCATGTGGTGATAAATCCACTCCCACTCTCCACACTCTTGGGGGTTTATTTCCTCTGGAACTTCTGTGTCATAATTTCAATAGAATTTAGGGAGAGAGTGGGGAGACAAATGCATGTGGTCCCTTTATCTGACCTAGAAACCCATATTTTTATATGATGGCGTAGTGCCAATAGCATTTGACTGGGAGGTTGAAGAATTGAGTACTTGTCCTGACTCCATCACCATCTACATCACCATGTTCTTATACTCCTTTTCCTCAACAGTCCCTTATAGCTCCAACATTTTGAGATTCTTTAGGGAAAATGTTCCCATATGGATGACACCCATTGGATCTGTGAGCCTGCTCCTCGACATTTCCTCCTGCCACGGAGATGAATCAAAATGAACATTGTGTCACCTTCCCCTTTCCCACAGTCTAAGAACATTCAAAAGTTTTAAGTAGGAAGAGAATCAGGAGCAAATTTTTAGTGAGAACTGAGGGCTGAGAAGTCTCAAAATGATACAAAATCCTTTAAACCCACTTCCTACTTTAAAATCCCCTGCTAACAACAGTAGACTCTGCTCTTTCTTAAGACCTATTATATGGACCATGATAAGACCCACCATAAGGGTCATGGGCAAAACTGCCATAAGAAGCAGGTTAATAAAAGAAAAGCATAGCAAATTCATTTAACCAAAGTTGTACTTGACACAGGAGCCTTCAGAAATAAAGAACAAAAGACCCAAAGAAAATGGTCTGTTTTTATGCTTAGGTTTGATGAAGAATGGATAACCATATAGAAATGTAATGGGACAAAAAGGATATGATCTCATGAGACAACAGATTATGGGATGGAGGTGTATCAAGCAAGTCCTGTCTGTTTAGATTCTTTGTGGCCTTTCTATGTAGCATTCCTCCTGGGAATGGAGCAGAACCCCCTGGAATGAGGGTCTTCAAGGGAGAAGGGAGAGAGTGAGCTTTCTAGGTTTCATGGCTTGCTGTGAGGAGATGGATTCTAGTTTCTCTGACCCACCTTGGGAAAAGGAATTCTCATTTCTATAACTTACTTTTGGGGAGAAAGAGGAATGGGAGACAGGAGAGCAGGAGAAGGTCAGAGAGAGACTTCACTTCTGAGGCCTTCTAATCTTCTTTAGTTCAAAGTACTCAGCATGCCAAAGCACATACTTTGGGGTATCATTTTCTGAGCCCAATACTTTCTTTCCTAGAAACAAGGAGACATTAAAAAGCCTTAAGTGAAAATATTAGGCAAGGGCAGTAGCAGAAGCAAAGTTACCTGGTAGTGGCACAGTGGTGAGAATGTATTCATTCATCCAAAGAGAATCTACTAGAGCCCAAGGACATTTAAAACACAGCCCTTCTCCTCCAGGAATCTGCAGTCTCATCAATCAGATTTCATATCATGGAGCCAAATTGGAAAGAAGCAGTCAAGTGTTTGCTGCTCTAGATAAATGTGAGGATGCGTGGGATTTCACTTGGTCGAGACTGTAGCCTAAAGGGGTGCCGTCTGTTATTGCCAAAAAACTGCCAAAGATCAAAATGAAAGATGAGAATTTCATCAGTAAAAAGTCCTTAAAGCACATGGCACAGATAGGAGCCAATTCACAGGGAAGGAAGTGTGCCAAGATGGAGTGCTAGCATGATGCAGGAAGAATGGATGTAGGTAGCCAAAAACAACATCTCAGCTCCCTTTGCACTATTTGCCCATTTAGAGGCTTGCTAAAGTTATTCAAAGATGGCTGGATCCTCTGCAGAACATTTATTTGAAGATAGGCTATTGTTTATGATGGTGTTTATTATTGTTTATAATTTTTCTAAAGTTAGGTATGGTTTATTTAAGCTAGTTTTAGCATTTGCCCCAGATATCTCTTGATGCATAACAAACCAACCCCAAACCTAGAGACTTAAAAAAACCAACCATTGGATTATATCTTATGATTTTGTGGCCAGAAATTTGCTTAAGACTCAGCTGGGAAATTCTCTTATTTCACATGACCTCAACTGAGGTCACTTGGTGACCTCAGCAGTGGTATTCATTTGGTGCTGGTCTGGAGTGTCCAGAACAGCTTCATTCCTATGTCTGGTGCCATGGTGATGGATGGAAGGCTGTACCCAGTTGGAACTGTTAACAGCAATGCCCACATGCGATTGCTCCAGCATGGTAGTCTCAGAATAATTGGACTTCTTGGTGGCTCTGGGCTCCAGGAGAAAGTGTTTGAAGAGATGGGAAATAAAATCTGCCAGTGCCTTAAGGCTGAGCCCACATACCGCCGCAGCATCACGTCCTCTGTATTCTGTACAGTGACAGTCACAGAGCTGCCCAGATATAAAACATACTTCTTAATGCAAGAAGCATCAAAGAATTTGTGGCCATCTTAAACCACCACAGCACTAAATAGGAGACTAGAGAGCAGTGTGTTGCATTATCCCACTGATAGGACGTCCAACCAACCCTCCAATTCACCCAGGACTGCGGGGCTTTCCAGGACTTTCAAGGCTAAAACCAAGACTATGCCAGGTGAACTAGATCAGCTGGTCTCTCTACCTGCTCAGCCCCATTCCTGATTCACCTTGACTTTCACAAACATGGAGTTTCTTCCCATTTTTGCCTTCTGTGTCTTCTTGTAGAAGATGTGTGTTTGTGTGGGACTGTGGTTCAAGGAGACAGCTCAGGAAACAGCTTTCTGAGACTGAGGTTAGCAAATATTGGTACTTCCAAGTATGGAGAGAAAAATGCACCATGATAGAAAATGGAAATCAAAGAAGGAATGTCCCACACTACCTTTCCTACAGTCACTGTCAGAGCTTAACATTGTAATCATTTTCACATGGCTTGCATTTTGTTTGCCTTTGCCTGACCCCTCATTAGCCAAGTGCCCAGGGCTGGATGAATATCTCAGAGTAGCAGAAGAGCAGAAAATATGGCTTCAGATTCTTTCTTTGTCACACCTACTAGTACTGTGACTTTGAGCAGATCCCCAAAACTCTCTGAGTCCTAGTTCCCTCCTCTCAAAAGCAGGGATGATTTTACCTACTTGTCCACCTCTGATGGTTGATGTGCACATCAAGTGAAAAATCAAGGGCTGGGTATGGTGGCTCATGCCTGTAATCTTGGCACTTTGGGAGGCTGAAGTGAGAGGACTGCATGAGGCCAGGAGTTCCAGACCAACCTGAGCAAGAATGAGACCCTGTCTCTACATAAAATAGAAAAATTAGCCTGGTGTGGTGGTGTGTGCCTATAGTCCCAGCTACTTGGGAGGCTGAGGCAGGAGGATCTCTTGAGTCCAGGAGTTTGAAGTTGCAATGAGCTGTGATGACGCCACTACACTCCAGCCTGGGTGACAGAGCGGGACCCTGCCTGAAAAAAAAAAAGAAAACAAAAGAAAAAGAGAAAAAAGAAAAGAAAAAGATGAAAAATCATACATTTTTTAACATTTTTATCAATGACTTATAAATGAGCCCAGATGGTGTAACAGAATCTTTAGGCCATATGCAGCTTTGGTGGGAATGCTAATATACTAGATAATGCTCAATACCATAAAGATTTAACATGCTGAATGGATATGATAAATTTAACGAGATTAACAGAGAAAATGAAAAATTTTGAACTTTAGTCTTTAAAAAACACCCAAAAAACCCTCAAGTACAGAATGAGGAACATGGATTAGTAGCCACACATAGGAAAGGATCTGGGAGTTTTAGTTGATGGCAGGGTGGGTATGAGTCAACAGTACCACATGACTACCTGAAATAAAAGCCAAAGCAGCCCTGGGCTGATTAAAGGGTGTACAGAACTAGATCAAAAGGGGTGCTCATCAACTTCTAATCTGAAATGGAGGAGCCACATCTACAGTGTGTGCTCATTTGAGGGTCTTGACACTTCAAAGGAGTTAAAAAGCAACTAAAGCCTGCTCAGGGAAGAATGTACAAGATGGAATGAGAACCAAAACTTGGAATGGTTAGCTAAAGGACCAGAAACTCCTGTATGACTGGACAGACTCTTTAAATACACTGGAAGTAACAGATTCATTCTGTGTAGCCCCAAGAACAGAGAATTAAGTCCAATGTGTAGAAGTCCCAGGGAAGCAGATTTTAGTTATTACAAAAGAATATCAACTCCCACAGAATTGAGTCCATGATGTTTTCCAGGTGTTGTGAATGTCCTCACCAAAGGTCATGTTAAAATTTAATTGTCATTCTAACACTATTATGAGGTAAGGCCTTTAAGAGGTGATTAGGTCATGAGTATTCCACCCTCATGAATGAATTAATGCTATTTTCTCATGAGTGGGCTAGTTACTGTGGCAGTGGGCTCCTGATAAAAGGATAAATTTGGCCCCCATTTGCTCTCTCTGTCTCATGCACTCACCTCTGCCTTCCACCCTTCTGCCATGGGATGACCCTCGCCAGACACCAGTACAATGCTCTTGGACTTCCCAGCTTCCAGAACCTTGAGCTGAATTAACTTCTTTTCTTTATAAATTACTCAGTTTGTGGTATTCTGTTATAGCAACAGAAAACAGATTAAACTTCTTTTCTTTATAAATTATCCAGTCTGTGGTATTCTGTTACTGCAACAGAAAATGGACCAAGACAAAAGATTGGTACCAAGAAGTGGGGCCATTTCTATAACAATACCTGCAAATATGGAAGCCGCTTTGAAACTGGGTTATGGGCAGAAGCTGGAAGAATTTGGAGAAGTTGGCTATAAAAACCTTGTATTCTGTAAATGCAGCATTAAGGGTGATTCTGGTGAGGGCTCAGAAAAAGAGAAGGCTAGGGAAGTTTTGACTCTTCTTAGAGATTATTTAAGTGGTCATGTTGACAGAAATATGTACAATAAAAGCCATTCTGACAAGGTCTCAGATGGAACTAAGGAACAAGGTATTGGAAGCTGGAGCAAATGTCATCCTTGTCATAAAGTTGAAAAGAACCTGGCTGACCTGTGTCCATGCCCAAGGACTTTATGGAAGGTGGACCTTAAGAGTGATGAACTAGGATGTGGCAGAAGAAATATCTAAAGCAGTAAAGCATTCAGGCTGCTGCCTGGTTAATTTTAACCACTTATCGTGTGCTAGAGAAAAGGAATAATTTAAAGACAGAATTTATAATTAAAAGGGAAGTAGAGTGAAAAGATTTGGAAAATTCATAGCCTGGCCATGTAAAGAACACAAAAGCGTGCAAGAGTGTGGTCAGATGACCAGTTGCTAAAGAGATTAGCATGGATAGAATGAAGCCAGTTGCTAGTCATCAATACAGTGGGAGAAAGACCCTGAAGGCGTCTCTTATCACAAGACCAGAGCTCTAGGAGGGCAGAATTATTTCAGCTGAGAGGCCCAGGAAGCCCTCCACAGGCTGACTGCCCAGGGCTGCCTTGGGACTCTGTTCCCTGTATTCCCTGTATTCTGGGAATACAGCTCCAGCTATGGCTTAGATGTGGCTGCTCTAGAAGGTACAAGTGGTAAGTTTTGGTGGCATCTATATAGTGCTAATTCTGCAAGTGCACAGAATGCAGGAGCTGTGAATGCATGGCTTCCTCCACCTAGATTTCAAAGGATGCTGGGAACCACATGGAAGCCCAGGCAGAGACCTGCCACAGAGGTTGAGTCACTGCAGAGAGTCCCTCCTAGGGTAATGCCAAGTGGAAATGTGGGGTTGGAGCCACCAACCACTAGGGCAATGCCTAATGGAGCTGTGGGGGTGGCACCAGCTCCCAAGACCCCATAACTATAGAGATACTAGCATGCAATGCCAGCCCAGGAGAGCTGCAGGCACGAGACTTCAATCTTCACACCAGTGTGCCTAGGAAGCAGAACATAGAATCAAAGGAGATTATTCTCCAGCTTTAAGACTTAATATATGTCCTACTGGGTTTCAGAGTTACTTAGGGTCTTTTACTCTTTTTTTGTGTGCCCATTTCGACACAGGAATGTTTATGATATCCCATCATTACATTTTGGAAGTAGATAACTTGTTTTGATGTCACAGGCTCACAGGTGGAAGAAGTAGCCTTGGGACTAATCATGCTTTGAGTCTCACCCATACCTGATTTAGATGAGATGCTGGATTTTGGACTTTTGAGCTGATGCTAGAACAAGTTAAGACTTTTGGGGCTGTTGGGATGGAACGAGTGTATTTTGTATGTGAGAAGGACATGAGTTTTGGGGGACTAAGGGTAGATTCTAGGATTTGAATGTGCTCTCCAAAACTCATATTGAAATTTAATTGCCATTGTAACAGTATTACAAGGTGGAGATTTTAAAAGGTGGACTACTGCCATTATTGGTGTACTAGGTTAGTTACCCTGGAAATGGGCTCCTGATAAAAGGATAAGTTTGGTCCCCATTTGCTCTGTCTGTCTTGTGTGCTCACTTCCATCTTCTGCCTTTCTGCCTTTCTGAGGGAGGACCTTCACCAGACACTGGCACCATACTCTTGGACTTTCCAGCCTCCAGAACTGTCAGCCAAAAAAAAAAAAAAAAAATCTTTTATTTACAAATTACCCGGTCTGTAATATTCTGTTAAAGCAACAGAAAATGGACTAACATACCAGGTCATGGGGCTCCCTTGGGGCAAGGCATAAAATGAGATCCCTGGGCATTAGAGCACTAGACAGCTGTGCCCATATATACCCCATCCAATATGTTTCTTTTAAATGTGATTTTGCCATCCCTCCAATCAGGGGTCGAGTCTATATTCTTTCCCCTTAAATGTCGGCAGATCTTGGAACTATCTTGACCAGAAGATAAAATGATCTTATGTGACTTCTGAGGGTAAGTCATAAAAAGTATACATCTTTCACCTGGCATGATCTCTCAGTACTCTAACCCTTGGAACCCAGTCACCTTGCTATAAGCTAAGCAGCCACATGGAAAGGCCACATGTATATGTTCTAGCTACAGTTCCAGCTATTTAAATCTTCCCAGCCAACAGCCAGCATCAACCCCTAGACATCTTCCATCTTTCCACACTTTGTAGCCAAGGCCCAGGCATTATGGAGCAGAGATAAGCTAATCTTGCTATGCCCTGTCTGAATTCTTGATCCATAGAACCCATGAACATAATAATAGTTGCTTTTATACTACTATACTTCGGGGTAATTTGTTATAGCAAACAAAGTAACTGGAAAAGAGGGTTCCTACCCAAATGGTATTGTGACCCCTCCCTCCATCCAGGAGAAAGTGGAAGAGAGTCTGAATGACAGGTAGGACTGGAAGAATGGGGTATCCAGGCTGGGCAAGGGTGCTGGGAGACTAAAGTATGGAGCAAGATATGGAACAGATGGGATCAGAGGATTCAGGAATTGAATGTGAGATCTTGACGACTCTGGGCATGCAGTGAGTAAGCACACACTTTACAAAGGCCCCATCTGCCTTGCACAAGGAGTGGCTCCATATCAGTGAGGTAGAAGAAGCTGCCTTAGAAGGCAGTGGGAGGATTTCAGCATATGCTATGGGGAAGATTTGAATATCAGATGGTTGGCTGGACTAGATGATAACCTTTAATTTCCCTTTAATTCTGAAATTCTATGAGAGAGTTCTTAGAAGTTATAAAACACTATGCAGATAGTATTATCATTATTATGAATACATGCCTTGTGGATCTAATGATAAGAGGCTTAACAGAAATATGTGCATATCTGAAAGTCAAGACAGGGAGCTAAATTATTCTAATATGGTTGGTGGAGGCACAACTAAATCCCCCTGGTGTTAGTGACAAGATACACTCCCACTACTCTATCCACGTTGCTCTGACCTTGAGTCACACATTAGATTTTTGCCCTCAAGGACTAAGTTCCTAGCAAAGATGAGAGGAAGTGAAGAATAAGAGAGAAGTCAATGTGGAAAGCAGTTGACATCTCAGCCAAGCACTTAGTCATAAGGAAGAGGTAGCCCCAATGCCTGGGGCCATATTTGTGGAACACATTATACATTATAAGAGAATAAGCGGAAAGACCACCAGCATAAAGTAGCAACTGTTGCCCTATGCTCTCCAAATAGTGCATTATAGCTCTATTGATCCATGTATTGCAGTAGCTTTTAATTATTTGTTCAACTGGGCTGACTTTTTAACTTCTAAAGAGTGGAGATCAAATATCTTCATGTCCCCAGTGATTAACATAATATCTGAAAGAGAGCAGCAACTCAATATTTGTTTCATGAAGGGTAGATAGAGTGAAGAGCTGGCTGGATGGCTGAATGTATAAACGATGGATGAATGGATGGATGGATGGACAGCAATTCCTCTCGGATCCTCGAAGGCTGGCGAGTTTACCGTACAAGTGTGGACTTGCTTTTCCGGTACTTAGAAATTTCGAAGGGAACTTTCCTATTGTGTTAAATCTGAAAGAACTCTATTTTTTTCAGGCTTTGATTGTCTCCTAATGACTGTATCCTAAAGGGCTTTGTCGTCTTTTGAGTTCTCTAGAAAGCAGATCCTAAGGCAGTTGTGTGCCAACAGGTAATTGGAGAGGTGGTCCCGGGAAGCACCGACAAAGGAGCGGAACAGTGAGACAGGCCAGTTTGCTGCTATGGGAAACTGGGGCTCAGTTTTTGTGTGAATGTCTGAGAAATAGTGTAGAAGGCAGCTCAGAGTCAGCTCATCCAAGGGGCAAGGGAGCAGCGGGGCTATTTATCTACCAACTCCCGTCTCTCACTGGGTGAGGGCAGCTCCTGAGAAGCTTCACTGCCAGCATTTCTGGTCTGCCCCACACGCAGGCAAAAGAAGTACCTATGGCTAAAGAAAGGAGAGTTGTGAGAACCTGGGGCCCGCAGCCATCCACCTAGGAGTAAGGTGAGAGCTGAGGGACTATCGGTGTCAACAGAGCACTGACAACTTTCTCTACAGGTTCCCTCCCACTCAGGCCCTAATCCCTGGTTATGCGGCTCCAGGACAGAGAAGTTCAGGCTCTTGAGTTCTAGACCACTGTGTGGTTTGAGGCTGGGGAATATTTCCTGATGGCAAGGAGATCGAGGTCAATCCTCTGTCGTCTTCATTCTGATTCATTTGGGTACTATGAAAGCTACACAATTCTTTGTCGCTGTTTCAAGCTTTATATTACTGTATCTTCTTTCTGCCCATGCTGTACTTATGCCTCAATTAAGTCTTCATCTTATGTATTGCTATAATTTTTGTTTTAAATCAAAATGCTGTTCATTAAAATCCTTTTGCTTTTGCAAGTTTCCTTGTCTTCCATCCACTCTTCCACCTTTCACAGTGTGGAAGAGACCTGGGAGGGCCCAATGGTGGTAGAGAAACTGAGGCTTACCAACGGGAAATAATTTACATAAAGTCACCTCACAAGATTAAAACAGAGCTAGGATTAGAGCTCAAGTCTCTAGGCTTCTAGAGCCAAATCCAGCCCACTTCCTGGTTTTGTAAGTAAGGCTTAATTAGGACATTCATTATATTAATATATTACTTATAACTTCTTTCATGTACAACAGCAAAGTTGAGTAGTTTCAACTGCTTTGTGAGCGGTCTGTGGCCCACAAAGCCAAAGTGTTTACTTCTGCCTAGCCCTATACAGAAAATGTTCTCCCTGTTGTAGGTCATTGTTTACTCCATTATCCCCCAATTCCTAATTATCACATTATATACAGTCATAGTGTCCTCTCGCTACAGTCTCTCATTTAGACTTCACAGTGGCCCATGAAAGTATGCAGTTGTCCCCATTTTACAGATGAGAAGATTAAGGCATAGGAAGTTTAAGTGGCTTGCCCAAGATCACACTGCTGGTTAAGAGGCAGAAGCGAGACTCAAATCCACATCTTCTGATTTCAAGTCTAGTGTTGTCCCACCCAGCCTCTGTTCCTCAGGCTCTGTCGTGCCTGCCCTTACTTTAACTTCTAAATACCCATCCATTCAAGCAAGAGCCTCCCTCCATAGCTGCATGGCTTGCTGTATCGAGTGAGTAATCTTAGGTATATATCTCTTGCGTTTTTCTTGTTGCCTTCAACCCAAACCAACATACAGCTCCAGTACAAGATAAATTATAAGTATCCAGGAACAAAGCCATAAATTTTGATAATGTAGGTGGCTGTTTTTTATAAACTGTAGTTTATTGAGGTAGAAATGTAAGCCTTTCAAGCACAGAGGACTGTGAAGATTTATTTGTAGTACATCCTGATAGAACTAAATCTCATTGGCTAAGGAAATATTCCAGAAAGGTTCAGTGTACCCGGTTGTGACCATTCTAAGCCACAGCATCTTTTCTGAAATAGTCCAGTGGGGCCACATGTTTCAGGTAACTGTCTGACAAATATATCAAGGGGTAAAATAAAAGGATTACAAAAATTGTACACATGTTTCATGGGAAGTGTGTATGTAGATGATGAATACTGAGAATCACTGTTATCCTAAAATTTTTTTGACCTATCACAATTAATTCATAGCCAGTTCTAATCATTTCACCACTTAAACAATAACTTTAAATCATCTTATGGTGAACAAGGCTATTCTGGATCTTACACACTTTTGAGTTAAAATTGACAAACTGCTATGGTGTGAACGTGTGCCTTCCAAAATTTAGGTGTTGATACTTCATAGCCAATGCGATGGTATTACGAGGTGGGGGTCTTCAAGAGGTGATTCGGTCATGAGGGCTCCTCCCTAGTGAGTGGGATTATAAAAGCCCTTATATAAGAGACTTCGCGCGGTGTTCAGCTAGTTTACCCTTCCATCTTCCCCATGTGTGGACAGTGTTCTTTCCCTTCGGAGGACGCAGCCCCCACCAGACAACCAAACCTATTGGTGCTTTGATCTTGGACATCGCAGCTTCCAGAGCTGTGAGAAATAAATTTCTGTTCTTCATAAATTACCCAGTCTGTGGTATTCTGTTACAGCACAAGGAGACTCTGACACTCACCTTAAACTATCACAGCACGCATGACTTACTGCGTGAATTTACAACACCCTAACAGCTCTATACCCTGTTCAATGAGACAAGTGCATTGTTTCTTCTACTCCGCCTGTTATTCCTTGGGCTCAGGCCTGCCCTTAGCATTACTCCTAAATACCCACCCATTCGGCCAAGTGCCTCATTCAATAGACTCATGGCTTTCTATATAGCTTGAGTAATCTTAGGGGTAAGTCTCTCATGTTTCTTTTTGCCTTCAGCTTAAACATAGAGCTCTAGCACAAAATAAATCATAAGAATGCAGGACCCCCCCTTAAATGCTGCAGCAATGTCAAATTCCTACCATGTTTTCTAAGTGCTTTCTCTAAATGTCTGCATTTGTCTTACTGCAGACCAGAAACCAGCAATCTGCAGCCCAGCACCGCCTGCACTTTGAGTGCGCTGGAGGACGTCGCCCTTCTTTATTTTCCAAGGTGCGCTGGTTTCCTTTTGTGTGCTCCATGCTGTGTTCCGCTCCCGCCCTCTCCATGTCGGCCTGATTGCTTCCGTATTTTTATGTGTCAACTGAATTGAGCCTTCATTACAGCATTGTTAAGGCGATTTTGATCGCCTTGACAAGCTCTGCCTGCAAAAATGCCGCCTCCATACTTTACGTGTCTTCCCGGGAGTGTCTGCCCAGTGCCAGACTCTCTCTTGTCTACTCTGAGGACTCTGCCTACCGTTGGGTGGCATCTGCCACTTAGCAGAGCAAAGGGAGAGACTGTTTACCATCTACATGACAGGAAGTATCACTTCCTCATTGGGATCTAAGCTGAAAATAGATTTCCCCACTGGGCAGAAACAAAGTAGCCATGACACTACCTGCATCCTGTCACCACCCTGGGAGCTACTTCCCCCGACCATACTCCCTGGCTCCCAGATGAAGCCCTGCTTGATTGACTGATTGCATTTCTAGTCAATCACATCATACTGAATACCAAGTAGCCAGAACATTCATTGAATGACAGCTACCTTGCCAGAAAGCCTCTTTGTCCCTGTTGATCAAACCTCCCTTGAAGCTACTAAGAATAGTCACATAGGCATTTTCTTAACTAGAAGAGATAGGTGCATATTTTAAACTCTATTCCAATCCCATCTGAAATGTCAGTGTTGAAGTACATTGTGAAGTAGCGTTTTAAAATGGATAAAATCTTAGCCTTTACTCCTAGTTTGTGTTTAGACATTGATGACTAAATTTCTCTAGAAGATAAATTATTTTGGTAACAGTTTAGGAATAGAACTGGCTTCAGCTCAAAAGAAAGTTTCTCACCATTAGACATTTTGCCTTCACACACTTTTATCTCCTACTTTTAGCTCCATGATTGGTTTCTTTTTTTTTTATGTCTTTTTAAAAATGTTTAATTATTATGGGTAAGTAATAGTTATGTATCTACATAGGGTACATGTGATGTTTTGATACAGGCATACAATGTGAATTAATCAAATCAGGGTAATTGGGGTATCTATCACCTGAGGCATTTATCATTTCTCTGTGTTAGGAACATTTCAATTCCACTCTTTCAGTTGTTTTAAAGTTTACTCTAACTTATTGTTGATTATAGTCACTTTGTTGTGTTATCAAATATTGTTCATTCTATCTAACTAATCATATTTTTGTACCCATTAACCATTCCCACTTTATCCCCCGCTCCCTGCTTCCCTTCCCAGCCTCTGGAAACCATCATTCTTCTCTCTGTCTCCATGAGATCAATTGTTTTTAATATGTAGCCTGCACATAGGCATGAGAATATATGAGATTTGTCTTTCTGTGCTTGGCTTATTTCACTTAGCATAATGTTCTCCATCTACATCCATGTTGTTGCAAATGGCAGGCTTTCATACTTTTCTGTGTCTATATAATATTCCACTGTGTATATGTACCACAATTTCTTTGTCCATTCATTCATTGATGGACACTTAGGTTGATTCCAAATCTTGGCTGTTGTGAATAGTGCTGCAATAAACATGGGAGTGCAGATATCTTTTCCATATCCTGAATTCCCCTCCTTTGGATAGATACCCAGCAGCGGGATTGCTGGGTCATATGGTAGTTGTATTTTCAGTTTTTTGAGGAATCTCCATACTGTTTTCCATAGTGGTTGCATTAATTTACATTCCCACCAGCAGCATACGAGGTTCCCCTTTTTCTACATCCTCCATGATTGGTTAATTCTCCTATACTTCAAAGGCGAGAGGTGCCAACATCAACATAGGTGGTGAGGCACTGTGGGAAGAGAAGCGGCTTCCAACCATGGGGAAGTATATAACAGGTATTAATAAATGTTATTTCAAACACTCAGAAAGAAAAATGTCCATTTTTAGTTAGAGAGCTTTTATAAAAGATTAAAAATACTAAACATTTTAAAAATGCATGACATGCCTTATTAAATTAAAATCTTGGACAAATGCCAAAAAAGTACTCTCGTTTGAGAAGCCTGTGACAAATGTAAAGATTCTGTTTCTTCAATCCATCAAAGTCCCATATCCCAGGAAAACTGAGACTCACAGTTTTCAAAACAACTTACAACCCTAAATCACGACATTCTGCAAACTTCTGGGGCATCACTGGAATTCAGGGTATTCCAAAGACCATCTTCCTTCTTCCTGGCCTCCCTCCTTCATGGTGATTCTAGCAGCTAATATTTAAAAATCAGGACAACAAGAAATAATGCTGTTTTCCCTCCACTGTTTTCAAAAAAGGAATTGTTGAACTCAGACATGACTGTCATTCATAGCCCCATTGTGTGACACTTTTTAAAAAGTTATTTTTTTCTTTCAAAACAAGGGTGACAATTCCTCCATAAAATTAATTCTCTGTCAAGTGGGAAACATGATCATTCAAATTTTTTGACACACTACTTTTCGGAGAAAGAGGCAACTGAAAAGAAAACCAGTTAATGTTGAGCGCATTTGTTTACAGGAACTTTCCAGGCTGTATCCCAGAATCACACAGATTCCACATGATTTATTTCTCATTCTGCAACTGTCGTTTTGGTCAGTGCTGATCAGTAGTTATAATGTTGACCCTCAGGCATGTTAGATCCTGACCATCAGAGGAAGAGTAAATATTATATGATCCATTGTCTTTGCTAAGAGACAGGAAATTAGATCAGAACATTTCAGAAAGATTTTCAACATGAGTTGAAACCTTCATTTTAACCAACTCACTCAAGAAACTATTATAGAATACAGAGTCTTTGAGGACTCTGGTTAAATTATTACCTCCTTTGCAAAGTGAGAGAGTTCCTTTAGAAAGTTCATTCAATTATCCAGCAAAGACTTTGTAAGTACCTAATTTATGCCAAGTGCCATGTTTGATACTGGGAATACAGACATGAACAAAACGAAGTCTCTGCACTCAGACAACCTATACGTTGGTGGGAGAGAGAGATATAAAGCAATCCTAACATAAATCATTTATACATGTAATTGTGTAGGTGTTACATAAGAGGAGGTATGAGAGCTTATTAAAAATATATATCATGGGGACAGAGGGCCTAATCTAGGATTCTTAAATCCCAGCAAAGGCACTGAGGTGGGTTGGAGCCCCACCCTTTAGAGAAAATGAAAGCGGGAAAACTGAGATAAAATAGTATGAATAAGAAACCAGAGATGAGGCCTCTTGTTATGACAGGGACCCATTCGTTGCCTGTGGCGAATATGTGATCTTGCTCTATAAACCCATCTTGCTCTTGCTCAATAAACCTCATTTTCATGCTAAAAAAGAAAAGAAAAAGAAACCAGAGATGAGACCAGAGATCAAGCAGTGAGGACCTTGCTGAGCATAACAGTAAGTTCCTACTTTATCCAAACAGCAATGGGAAACTGTGCTTGAGACTTCTATTTGTCCCCCAATATCTGTTTGACCCTTCTGCCTTTAGCAAAAGAACCCTGTAATTCCAGGCAGACACATGATTACCCAAGATAAAAAACTACACTTCCCAGACTCCCATGGCACTGAGTTCTGGCCAATGAGGTGTAGGCAGAAATGGGGAAGCAACTTCCAGGAAGAAACAACTTCCAGGAAGTATCTTCAAAGAAAAGAATATATTCTTCTTTTTTTCATCAGGTGGGAATGCTGATGTGATAGCAGCAGTTTGAGTAGCCATCTTGGACAGTGAGGTGGAAGCCACATACTGAGGATAGCAATTCTAGAAGGTGAAAGAAGCCTGAGTGCCTGTCGTCAAAGGAGGGGGCCACAGTAGTCCTGGATGTGGACTTCTGGTCTCCTTCTACATGAGAGAAAATGACACTGAATTACACTTCTGTTCAAGCCACTCTTATTTTAAGCTTCTTATCACTCTCTGCTGAGCTTATTCTTAATTGATACTGAACTCATTTCCTTAAAATAGAGTTTAAAGAAAAGTCTTCCATGATGAGATTATGATCTCTTAAACCCACACATTTCTATGGCTTTTCTGACATGCTTAAATATTTAATATAAGAAACAAAATCTGAATAAAGCTTGTTTGCATGTTCATTCATTTTCTTATTCATTCATTTAATCATTTGGCACCTGCTATATGCAAAGTACTTGCTTTAGGTGTTGTAGAGCTGCGGTCCCCAACCCCCCAGGTGCAGCCCGGTACCAATCCGTGGCCTGTTAGGAACTGGGCCGCACATCACTGCCTGAGCTCCGGCCCCAGTGGAAAAATTGTCTTCCATTAAACTGGTCCCTGTTGCCAGAAAGTTTGGAGACTGATGTTGTAGAAGAAAAAACTCACAATTTGATGCCTGCCCTAAAAGGACTTATAATTTATAAACACTGAAAGTAGTCATTAGTAAGATGCCAATGACCAAAGAAGACATTAAAGAAAAGCTAATGTTAAGAACATTCATGGAGATAAAACTATAACACATAGAACTTATAAGGCTACCATATAGCCTAAGCTCACATAATGCTTCCATTCTAATGCAGAAACTCTCTAAATTAATACTGTAAACACAAAGTTTCAGCATAGCAGGAAACTTTAGAGAAAGCCGTTATTTCTCCAATTCAATAATTAATACGATTCTGCTGACCTCAGCAAACCACTCAGGGAACGTAAATAGGCACAGATCATTTCCTCCTTTGAAATTAGGGATTAACAAAGAAAACTCAGCCAAACACTGGGCTGCAAACACCTGCTGATGAAATCAGTTTCATCACTGTTGTAGCCAAAGCTAGTCCCCAGTCGTAAGTTTATCACAGTTGTGGAGATTTTACTTAAGAACTAATGTGGCAGATTTACAGGGGAGAAACTCGATCCTATGTTTAGAAGAACAGTTGAAGAGCCTAAAGCCTCAGCAAACAATCCTTTAAGACCATTTACGAGCGCACAGCAGCTGAAGGAGGAAGCACATGGAAGGCAGCGTGCTGTAAGATCTTAGGGAGGAGAGGGCTGCTATTGTGCACCTCTGTGCCAGGGACGGTGTGAGGATGTAGGAATGCTTATTTAATATTTATAACATATCTGTGAGACATTCATGTTATCTCTTTTGCTGAGCATAGAAGGAGGCAAAGGAGGCAAAGAAACCAGGGCTGAAGAAGATGTGATTTGCCCTGGTCATGGGATGAAGTCACTGCCACACTATAGTCCAGCCGTATGCTGCCTGCAGCTCTGAGAGGACAGTACCTTCATCAGTGAACTGGAGGTGAGGGGTGAGAACAGACGGTCTCCAAGGGCGTTTTCCTCATAAAAGCCAAGCTATGGGTCTCCACCTAACAGCCAATAAGCCTGTTTCCAAGCCTCGCGGGTGACTTCCAGTCCCCGTAATAGTACACGCTTCTCTTTGAACTAAATTTACAAATTTAGGACAATAAACCAACTGTCCCTATAACTATTCTTCATGTGATTTGAAAACACCTTAAGATATATAGAAACTGGCACTCTTGAACACTACAGTACAACCTTTTATGAGAAAAAGAACAAAATGAAACAAAATTTGACAAGATCAACACTTAAAACTTTGGATTCAGTGGTTCTATTTGATGCTGAGTTATTTCTCTCTGGTGTAAAACTGCGGGGTAGGCAGTTAAGTGGGTGTAGCAACTCTGCTCCGTAGAGTTCTCGGGGGCCCAAGGTTCTCTCAGGTCTGGGCTCCGTCTTCCCTACGATCTGGCCCTTGTCTTCATGGTCCGAGGTAGGGGGTACGACTCCAGAAACAATATCTGTGTCCAGGCATTCAGGCAATAGAAAAAGAAGGGGGAAGAGTGTGTACCAGCTATCTTTTAAGGGACAACGTTAAAAATGCCATCTTGTACTAGTGCTTCCATCTAATCCTGGGGCCAGGGTTTGGTCACAGCGCCAAGTGTCCCTGCAACATAGACTATAACATATAGTCTTTATTCTGGGCAGCCATATACTTAGCTAAAAGCTCAAGGCTTTATTATGAAGGAAGAAATAGATAATAGACAATCATAATAGCCAGCCGTCTCTGCGCAGGCAAGTAAAAAAGGATCGGAGGGTTTGTATGCTATGACACTGTGTGAAGGCAGGATACATATGGGCATACCTTGTTTTATTTCACTTTGCTTTATTGCACTTCACAGATAGGGCGTTTTGTTTTTTGTTTGTTTTTACAAATGGAAGGTTTGTGGCAACCCCGCACTGAGCAAGTCCATTGGCGCCATTTTGCCAATAGTATGTGCTCGCTTCCTGTCTCTGTGTCACATTTTGGTAATTCTCACAATGTTTCAAATTTTTTCATTATTATTATATCTGTTGTGGTTATCTGTGATCAGTGATCTTTCATGTTACTATTATAATTGTTTTGAGATGCCACAAACCATGCCCATATGAGACAGTGAGCTTAATTGATAAATGTTGCGTGTGTTCTGACTGCTCCACCAACTGGCCGGTTCCCCCATCTCTCTTATTATCCACAGTCCTCCCTATTTCCCGAGACACAACAATATTGAAATTAGGAGAATTAATAATCCTACAATGACTTCTGAGTGTTCAAGTGAAAGGAGTAGTCGCATGTCTCTCACTTGAGATCAAAATCTAGAAACGATTAAGCTTAGTGAGAATGGCATGTTGGAAGCTAAGACAGGCTGAAAGTTAGGCCTCTTGTGCCAAGGAGTTAGCCACGTTGGAATGCAAAGGAAAAGTTCTTGAAGGAAATTAAAAGTGCTACTCCAGTGAACACATGAATAACAAGAAAGGGGAACAGCTTTATTGCTGACACGGAGAAAGCCTGAGTGGTCTGAGTAGATCAAACCAGCCACAACATTCCCTTAAGTCCAAACCTGACCAAGAGCAAGGCCCTGGCTCTCTTCAATCCTATGAAGGCTGAGAAAGGTGAAGAAGCTACAGAAGAAAAGCTGGCAGCTAGCAGAGGTTGGTTCATGAGGGCAAAGGAGAGAAACTCTCTCCATAATACAAAAGTGCAAGTTGAAGCAGCAAGTGCTAACGGAGAAGCTGCAGCAAGTTATCCAGATCTGGCTAAGATAATTGTTGAAGGTGGCTACACTAAATAACAGATTTTCAGTGTAGGTGAAACCGCCCTGTATTGGAAAAAGATGCCATGTAGGACTTTCATGGTTAGAGAGAAGTCAATGCCTGGCTTCAAAGGGCAGGCTGATTCTCTTGTTAGGGACCAGTGCAACTGGCGACTTTAAGTTGAAACCAGTACTCATTTACCATTCTGAAAATCCTAGGGCCTTAAGACCTATGCTAAATTGACTCTGCCTGTCCTCTATAAATCGAACAACAAAGCCTGGATGACAACATGTCTGTTTACAACGTGGTTTACTGAATAGTTTAAGCCCACTGTTGAGAATTACTGCTCAGAAAAAGATTACTTCCAAAGTATTACTGCTCACTGACAATACACCTGGTCACCCAAAAGCTCTGATGAAGATGTACAAGGAGAATAATATTGTTTTAATGCTGCTAACACGACATCCATTCAGCAGCCCTTAACATCAAGGCAAGACCTTCTACCAGCAAAAAGATTACAACTTGCTGAAGGCTCAGATGATTGTTAGCATTTTTTAGCAATGAAGTATTTTTAAGTTAAGGTACATACATTGTGTTTTAAAGACATAATGCTACTGCATACTCAGTAGACTACACTATAGTATAAACATAACTTTTATATGCATTGGGAAACCAAATAATTCATCTGACTTGCTCTGTTGTGATATTTGCTCTATTGTGGTGGTCTGGAACATTACCCACAATATCTCCAAGTTATACCTGCACATATGGATATTAAGTATCCTCAGAAACACTCAAGAAACTAACAATGGCTACAAGGTCTGGGGAGTGAAACTAAGGAACTGAGAATTTCATATACTTCAATACCATTTAAATTGTCACCATAGGTACATATTGGTTTTATGATTTGGAAAATTAAAATTTGAAAACTGGTAAAATTTTTTAAGTTTTTGTAGAGATGAGGTCTCACTATGCTGCCCAGGCTGGTCTCGAACTCGTGGCCTCAAGTGATCCTTCCAGCTCAACCTCCCAAATTGCTGGGATTATAGGCGTGAACCAACATGCCCAACCTAGCATAACTTTCATAGTAAAAAATGACCAAGATAATATGAGATACAAAAATTAAAAGCCAATTTCAGTCATGAACACAGATAAAAAATCCTAAACAAAACAATAGCAAATTAAATTTAATAGATTAAGAACAGATGATAACATATGGCCAAATAAGGCTTATTTCAGGAATGAGAGGTTGGTTTAACATTAGAAAAATCAATTAAATACAATTAAGTAAGATCTTAATTTAAAAGAGAAATATTATATAATCATCTTAATAGATACATAAAAAAAGGTTTTCTAGAATTCAATGTACATTCCTGATAAGCATTCTTATCAAACTAATAATACAAAGATATTTCCTTAACCAATAAATGGCATCTACTGAAAACCTACAGCAAACATTATAATTAATGGTGAAATGTTGATAACATTCATTTTAAATTCAGGAGAGGGGGAAAAAAACAGGGCACTTGCCATCAACTCTTGTATTTAACCTTGCACTAGAGGTCCTAGCCAATACAAGAGAAGGAAATTAAAGAATATAAGTAGGATGTGATGAAACAAATCAGTCATTAATCACAGTTGATATGATGTCTATAAAGTCGACCCCAGAGGATCTACACAAAAATATAAGTTAATTAAATAGCTGAGCAAGTTTGCTAGACAAAAAAATCAATATATAAAAGTCAAATGTATTTCTATACATCAGTAAAAGTGAACATATAATTTTGAAGAGACACCATTTATAATAGTATAAAAAACATGAGATGACTAGAGATAATCTAAAGATGTGCAAAGCTGAATGGAGGAAAATGATACAACGTCTATGAAATATATTTAAAAAGACAAAAAAAAGAGGACTTATTATGCCACATGGATTTATCAGAAAGTTCAATTTTATAAAGATGTCAATTCTTACCTAATTAATCTACAGAGTCAAAGTAATTTTAACAAAAATTATGAAGCTTTTATTTATAACTCAACAATATAGATTCTGAAATTTATATAGACAAGCAAAGAATCAAGAATAGCCAAGCACTCCTAAAAAAGGAGAAAAAGATTAGAGACTTACCTTACCAGATATCAATACATATCATAAAGATATAGTTGTTAAAACAGTATGGTATTGACAAAGATTGGACCAATGTCCAAAAGTACAGAACAGAGAGCTAGAAAGAGATAAATAGAAACTAGACATACGGCAGAATTAGCAAAATGGACCAGTAGGGAAAGGATGGGCTTTTATATTGTGCTGGGACTATTGTTTATCCACTGTACACCATACATACTTCCTCATACCATACATCAAACTGATTCCAGTTCAAGCAAATATGAAAGGCAGAGATATAAAGCATTTAGAAGATAATTTGAGAGTATAGCTTTATGACCTTGAAGTAAGGAAAGAATCTCTTTAAGATACAAAAAGGCACAAAATCATATATTATATGATTATAGACTTAGTGACATTATAATTAAGAATTTGTATTCATCATAAGATACAATAAAAAATAAAAGGAGAGGCCACTGTGTGGAGATTTGTAACATATACAACCGACAAAGTATCAGTATTCACACTATAAAAAGAACTACAATTTTTTTTAAAAAGACAACGGAAAAATGGGCTAAAGACTTCACCACTTCAGAGAAGAAAACATATAAATGGCTCATAAACAGGTGAAAATATGCTCAATCTCATTAGTAATCAGGGACATATAAATTAAAACCACAATGAGATACAGTGTCACTCACATAAATTAGCAAAGTTTAAGAAGTTGGATAATAGCTAATGTTAGAGAGATGATGGAGTAACAGAAATTCTCAAACACTGTTGGAGGAGTGTGAATTGGTACAATGATACTTGAAGATTATTTGGCATTACCTAGTAGAGTTCAAATTTTGTATACCTTACAACCCAGCAATTCCACTTCTATTTATACCCTAGAGAAATTCTTGCATCTGTGTATAGAAATATTCACAACAGCCTTGCATATAAGCAACAAATTGGAAATAACCTAAATGTCCATTAATAAAAGAATGAATAAATAAATTGTGCTATATTCATGCTATGGAATATATACAGAAGTGAAAATAAACTACAGCCATATGCCTCAACATGGATGAATCCCAAAAGTGTTAAATTTAGTGAAGTAAGTATCTTATAGAAGGATATATACCTACATACTTCATACTTGGATAAAGAATTCCATTAATATAAATTTCAAAATACATATTAATCATTATGCATTGTATACAGACATCAAAATATCACATGCACACCAAAAACATGTGCAACCGTAATATACCAATTAAAAATTACATAAAAAATAAAACTAATCAATATATTATCTAAAAATACAAATATATGTTTAAACTATCACAAAAGAAGGACAATTAAGCACATGAAAAGATGCTCAACATCATTAGTCATTAGGAAAATGTAAATCTAAACCACAAAGAGATACCACTTCATACCCACTAGGATGGCTATAATCAAAAAGACAGATGATACCCAGAATTGGTAAGGATATGGATAAATTGGAACCCTCATACCCTTCCGGTGGGAAAGTAAAATGACATAGTCACTTTGGAAAACAGGATGACAAAGTGGAAGAAAGCACTTTGGAAAATGGTTACTCAAAAATTTAAATATAGAGTTAATATATGATCCAGCAATTCCATGCCTAGTTACTGAAACACTGAACAGAGAAACACCAAGAAAACTGAAAATATAAAACCACACAAAACGTGTACATGAATGTTCATAATGGCATTATTCATAATAGTCAAAACCTGCAAACAACCTAAACATTCATGAACAGATAAATGGATAAATAAAATGTGGCATATCCATGCAATGGGATATTATTCAGCACCAAAAAGGACTGAAGTATTGATACAGGCCACAGCATGGATGAGCCCTGAAAACATTGTGCTAAATGAAGGAGCCAGACACAAAAGACCACATATTGTATGATTTCATTTCTATGAAATGCTCCAAATAGGAAAATCTAAACAGAAATAAAGTGGATTGGTGATTGCCTAGGGTGGGAGAGGGGGAAAGTGGAGAATGAGGGTAACTGCTAAAGAGTACAGTGTTTCTTTGGAGGATGATGAAAATGTTCTAAAATTTATTGTGCCAATGGTTGCACAACTCTATGAATGGACTAAAAGCCATCAATTATACATTGTAAATGGGTACATTGTATGATATGCAGATTATATCTCAAAAAAAGGTGTTACAGAGAATAAAATAAGGGCATGACAGTATAAACACAAAATTCAGGATAATGGTTCCTGGGAACCATTAATGGTTCCCTGAGAGGGAAAGAAGTGGATGGCATCAGGGAAGGACCCATAGACATTTCATAGTAAGATGCTTTTTATTAAGCTAGATGATGGGTACATATATGTATGCTGTATCATAATTCTTAATACCATAGATATTTAACATATTTTAATGGCCAAGAAATACATGAAAAAGTTTAACCCCTCTACTACTGATAAGACAACAATCACACTGTTACTTTTAAACCTATGGAATCACTTAGGGTTGGCATTCATGTGGTGAAACACACACTCTTACACACTGCTGGCAAGGGGGTGTTGCACATTGGTAGAACTTTCCTGAGGCATAAATTTCACAATTTGTATCATGAGCATTAAAATATGCGTATTCTTTCGTCTAGTATTCTGATTCTAGGGGTATATCCCTCTGCCCTTGAGTCAGGTTTGGCCCCATGACTTGCTTCAATGAACAGAATGAAGCAGAAGTGACACATTGGGACTTCCAGGCCTAGACCTTAAGAAAATTGGTAATTTCCATTCTTTCCCTCTTGGAAGCTAGCCACTGTACCATAAAGCAGCTCAGGCTACTCTGTGGAGTGATAAAAGGCCACATGCAGACAGGCCCAGGAGAAGAAGGGACTGTCTTGGATGGGGCAGCCCCACCCACACTCCCAGCTGAATCCAGCAGCCACATGAGTGACCTCAGCTATGCCACATGGAACAGAACTTCCCAGCAGATCCCAGTTAACCCGAAGAACAGTGAGAAATAAATCACTGTTGTTGTTTTCAGCCACTGTTTGGGGTGGTTTATGATGCAACCACAGAGCTAAAACAATATCCTGAAGAAATAATTAGAGGTGTGAACAAATATTTATGTACAAAGCTATTTGCATAAGTATTATTTGCAATAGCGAAACAATTAGAATAAATCTAAAGGCTGGTGCTGGACTTCTGTTGTTTCTTTGGCTACTAAGCATCCATTTTCTTTTATAACAGAATCCAGAATTGCCTTTATGAAAACTTCCCACCTCATTTTTAGTCAGTGTGGTTCCAATGAGGTTTCTCTCTATACCAGGAGTGGATGTATGACTCAGACTTGGCACCAGTCCCCTTGGGACTGGTTCAAGGATGGGGCACGACTCATGCAATGTGGTCACAATCAAAGTGAATCCCAGACTTTGTAGGAGCTACAGGAAACTGTTCTTTCTTTTGAGACTGTTAATAGTCAGAATGATTGAAGAGGAGAGTTCTTAAGAGGCTGGGAATTCAGTGAACACCGCAGGAGGGAGAACTGAGAGATGAAGAGAACCAGGTCTAGATGACATTTTTTAGGCCCTAGATCAAATAATACCCCAAACTTTTGAGTATATGAGCCAACACGAGTCCTTCTTTGGCTTAAGCCAGTTAAGTTGGGTTTTCTGTCTCTTACAACCAAGTTTCCTGACCAACATGAGTATAAGGCCTATCTTAGTCAGGCAAAGTTTGTATGCAAAGGAACAGACATTCACCCAGACTAATTCCAGAAAAGAGAAAGTAAAGAAGCAAAGAATCTTATGGGCTTCATGAGAACTAAAAAATTACCAAACTGCAAATCTCCCCATTTCTCATAGTTTTTATTTTAAGTGTGTCTATATCATTTCATTCTGTTGTATAGTCAGCGTCCTCTGTCCCCTTAGCACAGAAATCATCATCATAACCTCAGTGTCCAGACTTTATATTATCTTTAAACTGATTTCCATGTATCTAACTGGCATAGTCTCAGCATTCCAATGCCAAATTTCCAAGTAAAGACCTGAGGAGCCCAGCTTTGGCCAAGTGTCTACTATGTCCAAAATTAGTGTTCATGACATCTCTAGCGGTGGACTTTTCTGGAGCTGTCAGCTAGATAGGTTGCCTAAATAAAGATGTGGTCAAGGAGCAAATTATATGCATCTCTAGAACAACACAAGCTGAGAAAGGAATGAGGAACCAAATGGTGATGCACTATGTAATATTAGGCAGTTACCCAAATCATGTTTTCAAAAAGTGCAAATATCCTTCAACAAATGGTAGTGGGATTTCCACACACAAAAGAATGGAGCTGGACCCCTACCTCACACTATATGAAAAAGTTAACTCCAAATGGATCAAAGAGCTACATGTTATACAAGAGGTAAAACTGTAAAACTCTTAGAAGAAAACATGGGCATAAATCTCCATAACCTTAGATTTGGCAATGATTTCTTGGATATGACACCAAAATGGCAAACAACAAAAGAAAAAAATATATAAATTAGACTTCATAAAATTAAAAACTTTTGTGCATCAAAGGACACTATTATGAGAGTGAAAATACGACCTATAGAATGGGAGAAAATATTTACGAATCATATATCTGATAAGGGCTTAATATCCAGAATATATAAACAATTCCTACAACTCAATGACAAAAAGAAAAATAACCCAATTTTAAAATGGGCAAAGAACTTGAATAGACATTTTTCTAGAGAATATATGCTAATAATAGCCAACAAACACATGAAAAGATATTCAATATCATTAGTGATTGGGGAAATGCAAATCAAAACCACAATGAGATATCACTTTATAGCTACCAGGATGACTATATACAAAAAAATAGAAAATAACAAGTGTTGGAAGGATGTGGAGAAACTGGAATCCTTACATATTACTAGTGAGAAAGTAAAATGGTGAAGTCACTGTAGAAAATAAATTGGCAGTTCTTCAATAGGTTAAGCATAGAATTACCAGAGGACCCAGCAATTCCATTTCCTAGATATATACCCAAAAGAATTGAAAACAGGGGTTCAGACAAAAACTGGTACACAAATATTCACAGTAGCAGTATTCATAATAGCCAAAAGGTGGAAATATGCCAAATGTCCATCAACTGACAAACAGATAGACAAAATGTGGTACGTCCATACAATGGAATATTATTCAGCCTTAAAAAGAAATGATGTACTAATACAGAGTACAGCATATTAATAGATGGGCCTTGAAAACATTATGCCAAGTGAAAGAATGTGTCACACAGGTCCACATATTATATGATTCAATTTATTTGAAATATCCATAATAGGCAAATCCATAGAGACAGAAATCATATTAGTGGTTGCTGGAGGAAAACAGGGAAATTGGGGAATAATTACTTAATGGGTACAAGGTTTCCTTTAGAGTAGTGACACCCAACCTTTTTGGCACCAGAGACTTTTTTCATGGAAGACAATTTTTCCATGGACCTGGGTGAGGGGGATGTGGTTTGGGGATGATTCAAGCATGTTGCATATATTGTGCACTTTATTTATATTATTATTGCACTGTAATATATAATGAAATAACTCACCATAGGTTGGGGACCCTTGCTTTAGAGTGATGAAAATGTTGTGGAACTAGATAGTGATGATGTTTGTACATTATGAATGTACTAGATGCCTTTCAATTGTATACTTTTTTATTGTATGATTTCATTTATACAGAATTTATCCAGAATAAGAAAATCTATTTGTACAGAATAAGAAAATCTAGAGGCATAGAAATTAGACACAGAAATAGGTGTCCAGGGGCTGGAGGAAGGAGGAAATGGCAAAGACTGCTAAGGGGCAGGAAAATTCTTTTTGAGGTGACAAAAATGTTCTGAAATGAAATAGTGGTGATAGCTGCACAGCCTTGTGAATATACTAAAACCCATTGAATTGTACACTTTAAAAGGATGAATTTTATGGCAGATTATATCTTAATTTTAAGAAAGAAAAAAATGAAGCAATCATAGAAAATGAAGCCAACTCATGTTCTGTGAATCAGAACTAAGGAAATGCTCACAGCCTGTCACGGCTTGGTTGGAACCCACAGGAGATGGCAGGAAGGATGTCCAATACAGTAGGATTCAGATGACAAACTTGTTTGGACCAAGACTCTTCCTTTCTTTGCTGGGGCTCATAGAATTTACCAATGTCTTGGTAAAGATGGATAGACAAAAACCATGCCTGTTATGCTTACAATCATTATTATATACGGGCCTACATAAATTGTTTACATATGATTATATTTCTTTTTTTTATTTCAGCATATTACAGGGGTACAAATGTTTAGGCTACATTTATGGCCTTTGCCCAACCTGAGTCAGAGCTTGAAGCATGTCCATCCCCCAGACGGTAGGCACCACACTCATTAGGTGTGAATATACCCATCCCCTCCTTCCTACTCTCATCTGCCTGACATCCAATGAATGTTACTTCCCATATGTACACATAAGTGTTGGTCAGTTAGTACCAATTTGATGGTGAGTACATGCGGTGCCTGATTTTCCATTCTTGTGATACTTCACTTAGTACAATGGACTTCAGCTCTATCCAGGATAATACAAGACGTGCTAGATCACCATTGTTTTTTGTGGCTGAGTAGAATTCCATGGTATACATATATCACATTTTATTAATCCACTCATATATTGATAGGCATTGTATACTTTTAAATGGCAAATTTTATGTTATGCGTATTTTACCACAAAATAAGTGTTTGATATCAGGAACATATACATTTTTAATGTAAAAAAGTCAAAATTTAAAAGTGAATGATTCTTCTCATCGTTTAAATGTAAATAGAGGAAAACGACGAGAAGCAATATATTAACAGGTGATAATCATTTCTGGGTAGCGGCATTTGGGTTTAAATGGTAAATTGCATGTTATGTATATTTTACTACAATAAAAAAAATTTGATGTTGTTCCCTTATTCCATCTTCATGTTCTTTGTTCTGATCCACAAACTCTAGGAGAGCTGGAGCCATGTGTTTCTGTCTCACCTCTACATCTGTGGCCCCAGAGCAGGGTCTGACCCATTGCAGGCATTCAATTAATATTTGCTAAATGAAAAAATGAATAGAACCAAAAGTATATTAAAGGAGGGGGACACATTAGAATAATTGAAATGAGTGGAAATGTCCAGAGTAAGTGTCTTCCCGACCTCTGAGCTTAATGATGTGGATCCAGGGAACACACCAACAGACTCTACCCTTGGACCCTAACCCGATCTCTTGTCTTCTGTGGGCCAAGTTTCCTCATCACAATCTCTTTGAACTGGTGAGAACATATCTGATAATCTTTAAGTATGATTAATTCTTTAGAGAGTCATGCTGTTAACCTGATTAAGTGGTAGGAACCTAAATATTCAAAATGAATCCATTTAAGCTGTCTGATTGCATTAGTTAGAATTCTTTTAGCTAGAAGTAACAAAAAAACTCAAATCAAGATGGCTTAAACATTTAAGTTTCAGCTACATCCTCAGGCTGGCTCCCAGCTTTTTCCAGCAGTTGTATAATAGATCAGTGGGTTAACTGTTTCATGATAGATGTGTCTGAAATGTGACACAGAGTCTCTGCCTGGCTGGACTTGAGTCAGGCTCCTGGATCTTCTCCTAGGCCTATCTGTATACTTCCTTCTTTGTAAAATCCAGTTTTAGGAAAGAGCCCTACTAAGGCAGTTCAGCCAGAACCTGCCGTCTTTGACATTTGATCATCCTTGTGTCACCTCAGGTTCCTCATCCTCCACCATCCCCCAGGTGTTGTCTGATCACCCTGGCCTGTCATCAGCCAGAATCCTGCTAGGTCAAGGTAGCCAGAATCCCCCTCAGTCCTGATATTTCCTCTTAGTAATTTTCCATCCACTGGCCCTACACTATTCCTTGGCTATATATCCCCACTTGCCCATGCTGTATTCAGAGTTGAACCCAGTCTCTCTCCCTCACTGCATGACCCCACAGAAGTGGTCCCTACATTGTCATGATGGTCCTGAATAACATCTTCCTTGTCGTGCTTTAACAAGTATCATTGAACAATTTTCTCTTCAACAAACGTAATCACCCCTATAGAAGTGGAGGTGGAGCAGCCTGAACCAAGAGTGTGATGAATTTACTCTTTGGGGCAGGGGTGATAATTTCTGACTATGCAGTCCTTTTCCTCCAGAACCCCTCTCCATCAGGGGAGTATGACCACAGTGATTGGTGTGGAGATTGGTCGGCAGTGAGTATACCAGAGGCATACCTTGGAATCAGTTTAAATCATAATGAAAAAAGCAACAGGTCTCAACTGGGGGTAATTTTTGCCCCTCAGGGAACATTTGGAAATATCTAGAGATATTTTTGTCTCAACTGGGATGGGAGTTGGGTGGTAGTCCTACTGGAATGTACTGAGTCAAGGCTAGGATGCTGCTAAACATCCTGTGGTGCACAGGGCAGCTCACCCTCCCTGCCCCAAAAAAGAATTACCTGGTCCAAACGTCAAGAATGACAAGGTTAAAAAGCCCTGTGATAGAACATCAGATTTATATATCCATAGTAAAAATTCTCTCTAGAGGCTGGAAGAGAAGCAATAGGCACCATGATAAAATGAACAGCAGGAGTCTTGGAATTAGACCTCACAATTAACATTAGATTGACAGAAAGACCTTGTTTCCAAAGCAATTGGTTAAAAATGCAAAAGTACATGATTTATTCAGAAGAAAATGTCAAGCTGCTGATAAGGAATGATGTTGGCTTGGCTTGTTAAAGCCTTAGAAATTAAGTCCCAGGGTGCTAGCATGGGTTCTTCCACTAACTAAGCAATTGTGTTATTGTGAAGTCACTTAAAGACCAAAGGACCAATTTTGTCAGATGGATCACTGGTTTTCAAATATCTTCACCTGGCTCTGGAGGTGCCTCAGGGATTTTCTGGCTAGAATATGAGAGAAATAATCCCTATTTCCCTTTCCACTCTCCTGCACCAAATCACCTATGCTTTTTGCATTTGACACGAAATGGATTAATATATAAGCAGCATAATTCAGATGTGCTAAATTATACACAAAAATACACACAGTGTTCCTTTGTTTCTAGAACTGATCTCATTGTCCTCTCAGACATTCTTTCTTGTGGAAAGGGTTAAATCTTAAACTTGCTGATTAAAATTATCTCAGTATCTTCCTGTTTAAAACAGTCTCTTCCAAGTTACCTTTGCCTAAAATTTTTGACCTGTAGGGTTTGTTTGTTTGTTTTTCAGTAAATGACAGATTACCTCCTTCAAATGAGATATAAGCCCAATATAGACATAATGGGGGTCATTAAAAAAATAGCAAGCATCTAGTCAAATAGTCAAATGCAAGGACCCAACTTGGCTGTTTCTCTCCTCTCCAAGATACCATCTAGGGGAGGAAAACACCATGGTCACCAGGTAGGAGGAAGCCAGCTGGTCCGTGTGCAGGTCTTTGTGCCATCCTCTGGAAATACCTGGCTCCTTGTCTCTACTAGTCACTCAATGACTTACTATCATCCACAGCTAGAAGATTTGTGTTCTGTTCTCTTTGGCACTCCTGGGACCAGGTGGTTCCCTGAGTCACCCCTCTACCACGAACTAAATCTTTTTTGGGCCCTTCAATATTGGGAGACCAGCAAGGCTCCCATCTTTCCACTCAACCTCTGAGAAGGCCAAATGGAGGCCATGCTTTGGGCCCCATCAATTCTCCCTTTATTCATCCCATTTCTTTATAACCATTTGAAGATTTCCACTTTGCTTACATGAATGCCCTAGTTTGCCCCCTTTTCTTTCCCCTTGTTTTACTCATCTCTTACAAATCATTTTAATCTTCTTCATTACCTGTTGTTTCAACGTAACTTTTTCCTTTGGTAGGGGCCCTGAGGCTAGCAGCTATAGCTTATACGAGAAGGGCTCCAAGCCCAGCATAAGGGTCCACCCCAACATTTTCTTTCACTTTTATTTTAACTACTTTCATTGGTAGGGGCCCTACAGGCTAACAGCTGCAGCTCAAAGCAGCCAGATCCAAACTTGGCCCAGTGTCAGGATCCCCCCAACATTCTCCCTTACTTGCATTTTAGCTGTGACAGATAACAATAACCAAGGGATTGTATATTTAATTTTTTTCTTCTTACTCTGCATTTACTTATGCATCCAGTGAGACAACTCCCTGGGAGCTGGGTCCATCATTTAAAAATTCTATGGGTAAATTTTACCTTTGGTAACTAATCACAACACAGCTGCAGCTTCATATCTTGGTGACTCTGTAGCCATCCGGAAATCAAAAGTTCATTAACACCCTTCCATCCTTCGTCTTCCCACACCGCATGCTCCAGCAAGTCAAGTTTGGTCCAGGGAATCCCACTTCTGACACCAACTGTGATAATCTGGAGTCAATTACAAGATTAGAGATCACAATACCCACAAGATTGCCCTCACTTCTGGCAACAAATGCAAGTTCAGGGGGGTTCCTATACCACCTGCAGGTTTTATAATTTGCTAAAAGAACTCACAGGATTCAAAGCTGAAAGTTACTATATGTAGTGATTATTACTGTTTATTACAGGGAAAGAATACAGATTCAAATCAGTCAAAAGAAGAGACATAAGACAGAGTCTGAGAGGGTTCCAAACATGAAGCTTCTGTTTTCCTGGAGTCAGCATGCATACACTTTCAGCACTGATGTGTGATGATATGCACAGAGTATTGCCAGTCAGAGAAGCTCACCTTAGCTTCAGTGTCCAGAGTTCATAATGGGGGTTCATTATGTGTGCATGATTGATTGCCCACATAATCGAACTCAGTCTCTAGATTAACTGATACCATATGACCCAAAGCCCCTACTTTGAATCACATGGTTGATCTTTCTAACATGGCAAGCCCCTGCCCTAAATCACTTGGTTGATCTTTCTGGTGTGGCCAACTTCACCCTAAGATCCAGTGTGGTACCCTAAACAAGGGCACTCAGGTATGACATAGATTACCTCCCAGAAGCTGAAGGCAAAAGCTATATCTCTCTTCAGGCAAGGCCAAATTCTTTACTACACAGACCTGTACCACATATTATATAGAAATATTGACTCAAAATAGATCATAGACCTAAATATAAGAGCTAAAATATAAAACTCTTAGCATAAAATATAGGTGTACATTTTCAGGACCTTGCGTCAGGCAGGTTTGTTAGATATGCCACCAAAACTGCAAGTGACAAAAGTTGAAATACATAAATGAGACTTAACCAAAATTTAAAATGTTTATGTTTCAAAGGGTACCATCAAGAAAGTGAAAAGACAACCTAAGGAAGGTGAGATAATATTTGCACTATTATTTTTTAAATGCTCATAATGAATTTTTAAAATTTTATCTTTGTTGGTTTAACTACATTAACTATAAAATTAATGTTTTCTCATTGTAAAATATTATACTTTCAGGAGTTTATAACACACAAAAGAGGAATCCAATAGCAATTTCCCACAAGAAAACTACTCTTAACAATTTGGGGCATATGCCTATAGGGTTATTTCTTTGAATATTAAAATTTTACCAAAAGATATATGTTTTAGACATTGTTTTACAACTAGTTTTTTCCATTAAAATATATCAAGGCCACATTCTTGGGTCAGTAAATATCTACTTCTTTTTTTAATCTCTGTTTACTATTATACTGTATAAATACAAAATAATTTATTTTACCACTTCTCTATGAATGAACATTTGCTTTGTTTCTAGTTTTTATTTATTAAAAACAATGCTTTAGTGGGCATCCTTCATATGTAATTTTGATTAGTTTTCACATGAATAAAAGTTGTATAGATGTCTTTTCAAGTACTGCTGTGGCTGTCTGTTGTTTTAGACGCCCAGTTAATTCCCTTATCTTCTTGTAACAGACTCCATTTTTCTTTGAAGAATTGCCTCCCTATTCCACACAGTTTTGATGGGGCTGCAAATCAGATTACCCTGCTACTCTGGCTATAGTAATCAGTCCAACCAGAGGGCCTGTGACCCAAGCAGAGTAATCCCTTCTCCTTCCTCACAAACTCACACCTTTTGTGACATCTTCCTTTTCAAGGCTGCACTTAATGTGTGTGTTTGGAAGATAGAAAAGGAGAAGGCAGGGCAATACACACAATATAATATACTCCAAGACCTGAAACTTGAGACCATGTGCCAGAAGTGACCTAGCTTACAGATTCAAACAATTCACTGGCAGACTGAAAATATTAATAGCAAGAGATTTTGCTTTGGTGTTAAAATTCTTGCTTGCTTATACCCAGTTATTTTTATAAAAATGATGGTACCTGTATTTGTTAGCTCAAGCCACTGGAACAGAATACCATAGACTCGGTGGCTTAAACAGAAGTTTATTTATTTTCTTACTGTTCTGAAGGCTAGAAGTCCAAGATCAAGTTTCCCACCAATTTGGTTTTTGGTGAGGTCTCTCTTCCTGGCTTGTATATGGCCACCAGATTATTGTGTCCTCACATGGCCTTTCTTCTGTGCGTGGGGCTTGGGGGAGCATGGAGGGAGTGATCTCTCTTCCTCTTCTTATAAGGCCACTAATCCCACTATGAAGGCCCGCCCTTATGACCTCATCTAACTCTAATTACCTCCTAAAGTCCTCATCTCCAAATAACATCTCATTGATTAGAGTTTCAATATATGAATATGCAGGGGAGACAAACATTTAATCCACAATAGTACCTTAATATTATCAAAAGATTTTTCGTATTTGTAATTCATATAGTATTCACAACACCATGTGATAGGACAGGTTATATTAACTACATTTTACATAATCAGGAAGTAAAGAGATTTGTCCAGAGTCACACAGACAGAAGACCAGAATGCAGAGTTCCTCCCACCCATGGATTAATTTACATTCTCTTCTGAGCCTAGAGGCTTTTCATAGTTTTCTCAGTCACATGCCATGCAATATTAGACACAGCAATGGTAGGACTGTAGGTGTATATACTGCATTTTGTTTTTTGGCAGCATGCAAGACCCTTTCTCTCTGTCTCAGTTTTAATACCAGATTATATTGAAATCAGTTAACAGACAGTTAAATGTTGTAATGAGCATGGTTGCCTATGATGCATGACTTTACAGCAGGAGAGCAGCCGACTGAAATGTTATCACTAATTTTATTTTCATTCTGTGACAGTGGCTGCACTGGCCCCTCTGTCCATCCAGTGGCTCACCACAGAGTCTGAGCCACCCTTGATGCTAGGCTCTCTCCTTCACCCACCACATCAATCCATCTCTAAGAGTCTACTTCCAAAACTGGACTGGAATCCACTCTCTCTCCATCTTCACTATCACCAACTCCTGTGACAGTGTCTTGGTTTTGCTACCAAGCAATAGACTCGCTTCCCAATGTACACAGAAGCCAGCTTTTGAGAAAAGAAAAAGCTTTATCGGGAGTCAACTGGGAAGAGGACAAGAGGTAACATTTAAACCTGTCTCCCCAAGCTGAGGCCCAAGGGAAGGTTTTATAGGCAGAGTAACAGTGAGGGAAATAGGAAAATACTACGGGTGTGGTCTGATTGGATCCTGCAAAGGTGGGCTGATGGATCTTTGGCTCTTAAGTCCGTACTGCAACAAAACAGGGCAGCCCTCACTTCTTAATTCGGTCCCTATTCCCTGGTCTGACCACTTAGGTTCTGCCTGTGGTTGATTTTTACATTCCAGTGGGGAAGGAGGGGGTCTGGGGTCACAAATTGGACATGCTTGGTTCATCTGGGTGTGCTCAGGTTACCTAACCTGCAAAGTGGGGGCCATGACATGAAAACCAACTCATCAGTTTGTTACTGGCAAAGTTGAACCTGACTGAATTAGTTCTGCAGTTACAGTTTCTTTATTTATTTCCCTCTAAGGTTGCTAAATAAAATACTGGACACCCAGTTAAACATAAATTTCATGTAAACAATGAATAATTTTTTTAGCGTGTGTCCCATACAGTATCTGGAACATGCTTATTTGTTGTTAAATTGACACATGCACAGGCACACACACATTTATATATAATTTTTTTTCTAATTCTGGTATTATAACTTTACCTCTTGTCCTCCTCTAGTCCCAAAAGCTGGCAGAGTAAGCTTTTGAAAATGCAAAGCTGATCACTTCACTCCCCTGCTTAAACTCTTCAATACCGTGCCATTGCCTTTAGGAAAAAAGCTCAACATCTTAACAGCAAACCCTGCAGGATTTCTAGTCCCTGACAACAAATAAGCTGGGTTGTGGAGCCAAACTGCTTGGAGCTCATTTGAAGTGTCTCCTCAAAGGAGCCTTCCCAACATCCAGATCCTAAAGGAGTCACCCCCTTATCATGCCTCACTGTGCCCTCTATTGTCCTGGCACAGCCCTTGTGCAGGAGGGCGGATCCCCATTCCTTGTGTTTCCAAGTGGGAGGCTCCCTTCGGTGTAACACTCTGACCTCTTGCCTCACCCCAGCCAAGGAGCAACCACTCCTCCCCTGAGTGGGTTTCGAAAGAGGAACTGGGCATGGTTGGCCTGGCCCTTCCCACCTGAAGAAGTTGCTAGTCTGGGCTCTTCTATATCTGCAGAGGAGGCTGATGAGATAGATCAGTCCCTTGGCCTGGAGTTTGCGGGGAGGAGGGAGATAAGTCCAATTCAGGAGCAGCACATTAACAAGCCCAGTTGGCCATATCTCAGCCATAGTTTTCTTATGGATAAGGAAGGTGATATTTTTGTCTCCATCTGCTTGAATCCCATGCCTGTCTCTTAGTTTCTAAATCGAGGTAGGGGAAGGAGGGACCTTAATTATTAACCTCCTAAACCCTCAGTGGCGTTCACTACAATTGGTATTTGTGTGTTTATTTATGATGTTTAGCTGCTTATTTAGTGTTTAGGGACCTTACATGTCTGTTTTATTCACTGTTGCATTCCCAGTACCTTCTGCAGTGCTAGGCACAGATTTCCGTCTTTTCAACATCAGGATGATGGAATAAATAAGTGATACATTGTTGCCTACCACAGTGCTGCCACCCACCTCACTCTGAGCATAGCCATAGCCTGTAACTGAGATAGTAATAGAGTCCTAACTCTGATCACTTGGTGGCATGTTTGGAACTCTGCTGAGAAGCACGCATTTCTGACCCTGGTTTTCCCCTGGCTCAGCCAAGGATTCCTTCTCCTAGCCCAGTGGTTCGCAGCCATGGCTCCACATTGGAAATCACCTGGGGAGCTTCTAAAAATGTAATGTCCGGGTGGCACCCAGACCAATTGAATGAGAACCTCTGGGCTTGCTGAGCATCAGTATTTTTAAAAATCTCCGCAAGTGGTTCCAATGTGTGGGCGAAGACGAGCACAACAACTCCAGCCCCAGCGTGGACATTTACAAATCACCATTCAGGGATTTGAACAGTATAATTATACGTTAAAAGCACCTTCTGCCTACTGACCTTCCTTAGACATAGAGGAAATTTTAGAGTTGGATGGATGAGGGACCTGAGAGGCATTTGGTAGAACAGTAGACTGGCAGGATGCTCACAGAAATTGAAAAAAAAAGTTCTAGTCATCACACAAATTTGGACAGTACGCCAGAGATCTACAATGCAAATTAACCTCAAGCAGTCTGAGAAATGCAGCAGGGAAAAGAGAGACAACAGTAATCCATTTAACTTGATCCCTAGGTTTCCCTAATTTATTTAAGGACACCTGTTTACACCTTAGGGAACCCACTTGTAAAATGCTCTTAGTCCAACTTTTTCATTTGACCAAGGCATGGGGTCGTAATTGAAACCCCTGATATTTACACAGAACACCCTGTGATGAATATTTGCATTATTAAGGATTGGATTCCATTTTCCTTGAAATATCTAGTACTTTCTCCTCAGCTGTGGTGCATTTCCGCATTTCTTCACGGAAGACATGATAATTAAGGTTCAAAGGTACGAAAATGACAGTGTTAGTAACCACTGCTCACTAAATGTTAATCAAACATTTGAATAAAGTACTTTAAATATTATATTTTATTTATTAATTCAACAAATATTGCTTGAATGCCTTCCACTTAGGAATAACATTACGTGCACACTTAACAGGAGTAAAAGCAACTGTGGAATAGCAGCAATAATAATAATACCTCATACCTAAAGCTTTTATAGCACTTACCATAGATCAGACACGTGGGCTTCACCTGTATTGTCTCATTTAATTCTCACAATAACATCTGTGAGGCTGGTTGCATTCTTATCCCCATTTCACAGATGGGAAACTGAGCCACAGAGGGGTTAACCAAGTTGCCCAAGGTCACAGCACGAGCTAGTCAGAGACAGAGCAGGCTTCCAATCCCAGGCAGTCTGCCTCCAGCGGACAAGCTCTGACCCACTCCTCCACACCATATGCTTCATAGCATGTGGGCAACTATTTAAATAGTAAGGCCATTTCTACCCACCAGTTTAAGGCCTCAGGGTGAGGGTTCCATATGCCTCTCAGAATAAAAGTATCTTGCTGCATTGAGTGTGACCCTATTGTTTAGAGATCCTACTGTTTAAATGCGGAAACCCCTAACACTAGCTAGTTCACCTGCTGAAATTAGTGATCTGCTCCAATGTTATGGGGAAAATGACAGTGTGGGCTTCCAGCATGTTGGCCTCTAACATGGCAAAATCCTCAGGAAATATTCAAGGGCAATTTTAACTATACACAATCTTTACCACCTGAAATTCTGGCTTTGACTGGATTCCCATTTAGGATGTGCATGGTGCTGAGTACTAGACATATAAACCTAGTCATTATCCTTCCATCCATTTACACTATTAGTGACCCCCTTCTTCCTTGCTGACAGAACCCCAATTTTTGTTCAGGGCAGCATTTATTCCACCACCACTGATGCATCATTATTGGTCTCGACAATCAGGACAATTCTCTTCCCCACTTTCCCAGGCTCCCTTTGCAGCAAGGATGTGTGACTCAGTTCTAGCCAATGAGATATGAAGGAAGGTCTGCTGGGGACTCGTGGGAAAGCCAGGACTTTCCTACTAAAGGGAGATAGACACAGCTTGCACCAGACTTTCCCCTTTCTGCCTTGGATGCAGGTGTGATGGCTGGAGCAGTGGAGCGACCATGGAGGAAAATAACAGAGACATGAAGAATTAATAAAGACACCATCCCTGCCGTCAACGAGCAGTGAACCAATGTCAGCGACTGCCCACTGCCAAACTTCTTGTCCTGTGAAAATATACACCTCGGATTCTTTCAGTTTGGGGGGGACACATTTCCTTTTATTTATAGGCAAAACGTTACTGATGTACCTGTTCGATGGTGCTTACCATTCAGTTGAGCAAATAGAAATTAATTATATTTAGCATGTAGATATAAATATCTTTCTCAATACCTATATAGGCCTCTGTGTCATGATTATATGTCAGTTTACAGACCAAAGTGTGCAGGGTATGTATGTCTCTCCACATTCTCTGCAGTTCACTTTCATTTTTTATTAAGAGGTCTTATTTTGCCAGGCAGTGGAAACTGAATCCCATCAATTCAGGTAGGCCTCCCCGGCTTTTCCCTGCGGTTATGTCTGAGGGACACTGGGCGTGGGTGGGCTTCAGTGGATCCACATACTGGTGGAGGTGGGCACCTGGTCTCAGCCATCACCTTTCCACACCAACGCCTGTGGAGACATAGTAATTCTGCCTGGGCCCCTCGTTCCTGATCCTCTCGGCCCCGCCCTCTTAGTGACTTCCAGGACCTTCTTGGGTGCACAGGGAACCGTCTGCAGTTTTCATGCCATACGGGCCATGGTAAAAGCTATGGAGCAGCCTGAATCTCCAACTTCCATGCCCCATCTTGGCTACATGTGCAGTAAACACATATGGTTATTTAAATTTAAATTAATTAACATTTTTAAAAATTAAAAATTCAGTGTCTCAGTCACACTAGCCACATTTCAAGTGTTCAATAGCCACATACAGCTGGTGGCTGCCTTATGAGACAGCAGAGATGTAGAACATTTCCAGAGTATACAAACCAGGCTGTGCGCTGCTCCAGGCCCTGCCGTGCTTGGTGAGGCCTCCTTGGGCCCTGTCTGCCTAGACACACCATGAAGGTGTTTCTTCCCAGGGACCTTGCCCCCGGAGAAGTTCCCATCTGTTCTGAGATCTCAGAAACCCCAAACGGAGATTCTGTCCTCTCCTTTCCCAGGCCTTAGCTCAGGGGGAACAGGGCGCAAGCCTGGTCTCAGAGCCCAGCAGGGATTGCTGCTCTCCCACCTTCTCCTCCACGTGTCCTCGCGCTCACTAGCTAAGCTGGGCCGTCCCAGGCTGACCCTGGCAGGAGGCCTTGCTGGTCCTCACCATGCATTCTACCTAACCTATAGCTTTTGCCGGGCCCTCCAGGCAGGGCCTAAACTTGGAAATTCCAAGATCCAGGAGAAGACTCCCTTTCCTTAGTGGTCCATGCTCTCCCTGATGTAGAAAGAATCCATTAATAGTTGTGAATGTTATCCCATCACATAGAACATTCAGCCCACACAAAGAACATATAGTTACGAACTGAATGGTTGCTAAGTCAATGATTCGAAAACAGCACAGGGGGATCTGACCTAGCTAAAGGGGGGCTTCAGAGAAGGCTGTCTGCTCGACATTTGAAGTACATCTAGAGGCCAATCACACTTTCCTCCCCCGACCCCCGCCTCGGTCCCACCCACCATCCCACCTCTGCGTGGGTTCTGCAAGCTTCCTGCCAGCCCCAGCTTCTACGATTCACTATCCACACAGCAGCCAGAGGCTCCTTGCAAAAACAAAAGTCAAATCCTCTTACTCATCTGCTCCAGTGGCCCCCTTATCACACAGAGGGAACTCCAGAGTCCTTACCACAGACTATAAGGCCTGCCGTGGCCTGTGGCCTCTTCCTTGTCACCTCTCAGACCTCATCTCCCTCACTGTTCCCCTCCCTGTTCCCCCTGCTGCAACCACACTGGCCTCCTTGCTGGTCCTGGAACAAGCCAAGAGCTCTCCTGCTTCCAGGCCTTGTGCTGGCCTTTCCCTCTGCCTAGGGTGCTCTGCCCGGGAGCCACTTGGTTCACTCCTTCCCTTCCTTCTGGTCTCTGCTCCAATGTCCCCTAGGAAGATGAAACCATCCCTGCCTACCCATCTAAAGCATCAGCCTCATCTCCACCTCGGTAACTCTGCTTTATTACTCCTCCTGGCACGTCCAGCCTCCTGACATGCCGCATCGTTTCACATTCGTTTGCTGTATGCCTCCTCCACTAGTGTGTAAGTGCATGAGAGAAGGGGCTTTTTCTGTTCACACAGAAGCTTGCCTGGAACATAGGAGGTGCCACATATATCAAAGAAGTGATCCTTGAGCTGAGAACTAAAGGGTGAGCAGGAGGAGGAGGGGTACAGGGGGTGAGGGTACTGTTTGGGGAAGAAGACAATGTATGTGCAAAGGCCACGAGGTGGAAGGAAGCATGGGTGAATTCAGAGATTATTGTGGATGGAGTGCAGAGTGATGGGGAAGTAGAATGCAGTGAAAGGTCATAGGAGGTGGCATCTAATCATAAGGACCTCACGTGTGATGGTCAGGAACAATGGGAGGCATGTGAGTGACATGATCAAATCTCCTTTTTGAAAGCTCATTCTGATGCGCTGGGATGGGAGCCAGGGAGGGACACTAGAATAACCAGAGTGATTCTGTGATATCCAAGGGAGAGAAAATGGTGGCTGAGAACCTTTGATTTTTATTACTGACGTGTTGTTTAAGCACAACTTTCTGCCTCATAAGCATCCCTGTGTTAAAAAACAAAAGATAAATGTCTGCATAGCTATCTGATATTACAGTCGTTTTGATAGCAAGCAATTACACTTTATGAACAAAAGAATGCCTAAGGGATTCAAATAACTTACTAAGTAAGGCAAAGTATGATTCATGTGAATATATAACTATTCATAAAAATTGCTGTATCTTGGGCAACCTCTGCCTGGGGATGAATTGTCTTGATTTGCACCTTTGATCTTCCAGTTAAAATTTCTATTCTTTATGACTTCTAAAAGCTACTTGAAGACAACACATTCGTTATCCAAAAACACAGACGTTACCTTTCTATATAATTATGCATTACAGGACCAGATTAGAGTTCTAGTTACATCTGTCAACTAGATGACCATTAAGCCACCTCTTCTGCTTTTCAGATAAAGGATGGTTAACTTGAAAAGAGCATCCTTTTTTTTTTTTAATGACAAATAGTCTACCTTTTTGGTTATGGAGAGAAATTCTAAAACAGTGATTTTTTTTGCAAAATTATTTTTTCAAGGGTGTGAAATATTAAGACTAGCTCATGAATAACATTTGTTATTTTAGTAAGAAGAGCAGTCAGTACATACAAAGACCATCCCTCCTCCTGCTTTAGGTTGGGCCTCTATGTTCTTTTTATTTGGAAGTATTTTGTACACTTATTATTAATTAATTATCTATGTCCATCGCTTTCACCACACTGTCCCCAGAACCTAGCGCAGTGCCTAGCACACAGTAGGGCCACAAAACAAACCTGATTAGCCAGCCCCATTGGTCCTGCTTCATTGGTCCCTCCCTGTCCCATCTCCCTGGCTATGTGCTGGTCAGTTCCCATCAGCTCACGTGGGCGTGACCACACTCCCTACCTCAGACTGCTGCCTCCACTCTCTGCCCCTTGAAAGTCATTCTGGTGAACCCACCTTGCCAAAATCCCATGTCCATTACCTTGTAGTTCTGCTCAAAAACCTTCAAGAGATCCCTATTGCCCATTGAAGGAAGTTTAGTGTAGTGGTTAAAAGTGGGAATTCTGGAATCCGACTGCCTGAAATCAAATCCTAGCTTCCACATTAACAGTTGTGTGACAGTGGGCAAGTGTCACACAAAAATAATATTACTAATGTTAGAATCAAGTCCAAACTCCTTAGCTTTATCCAAGGCATTCTACCATGTGATCTTAGTATTTTCAATTTTATCTTTTTCTCTTCTTCCTCTTGTCCTACCCCATGGCACCATCTGCTCAGGCTGGTGGATCTGCCCCTGTATCTTTAGCCTTCCTACTTCCCAGATTTGGAGCCCACTGGAATTCCTCCTACTGCTCTTTGTTTACATCATTTCTAACCTTGAGGGTGCAGCTGAAGTCCCCCTGCTTCCTCAAAGCCTTCTCTGATGGAATCAGGCCCCTGTGGTCTCACCTACAGCTCTTAGGCGTTTTATCCCAGATTCCCCAGTTAAGTAAATGCTTCCCAGGGACAACAGGTTTTTTTTCTTATACATTTTTTTTTAAACCTTAAACATTCAATTAAACTCAATTCATAACACACTATTATTGTTGGTCCATGGAAGAGCCCTTATTTTATCTTCTTGTGTTTTCTTATTTATTTCATTTAAAAAATTTTCCCTTCTTTCCCCATTTTCCAATCCCATTATAATCGGTATTTCATCCTGCTTGTTACTTTTTCCCCTCAACTTACCTTTTTCGTATCTACCCATACCGGTATATGGATATATGAATCTAATTTATTCCTTGTAACAGCTGAAGATATTTCATTCTTTTTATTTTACTTGGACTGCATTTTATTTCTTTATTCTCTCATTGAAGAGCATCAAGTTTTTTGTTATTATAAAAAAATGCTAGAATGGAAACCTTTTAGTTTGTGTGCCGGTTCATCCTTTTATTCAACATAGGTTAATTAGGTGCATACTCTATGCTAGATACAAGTAGGTGCTGGGAATATAGCATGGCCAAAAATAGGCAAAGTCCCTTCCCTCATTTTAGTAGGGGGAGAAAATAAATAGACTATAAGTATACAATGCTAGGTTATAATAAGTGCACAGAAGAAAATAAATCAGGATAAGAGGGCAGAGAGCAGTGGAGGGTGTTATTTCAAATACAGCGATCAGAAAAGACCCCTCTGAGAACACGGCAAGATTTGAATGGAGACTTGAATGCAGTGAGAGAGTGGGCCGTGGATAACTGGAAAAGCAGCATTCCAGGCAGAGGGAACAGCCTCTGTCCAAGGTGGAAACGTGCAAGACATGTTCCAGGAGCAGTGGCTAGAGGTAGAGTAGAGCGAGGGAAGGGAGGAAGGATGGTGAGAGATGAGATCACAGGAATATAGGTTGGAGCCAGATTGGATGGGTCTTCTAGGCCGTTTAAAGATGTTGGCTTCCATTCTGAGTGAAGTGGGAAGGATTTTGAGGAAAAGGATGACAAGATTTCACTTTTTAAAGATATCGCTCTGGCAGGTGAGTGGAGAACAGACTGTAGGAAAGTAAAGGTGAGAGGGAGAGTCCCGTTAGGAGGCCATGGCCGTGGCCCCGGGCAGAGGGGACGGTGCGTGAACTGAGTGATCGTGGAGGAGCTGGGGAACAGGGTGGGAGCACCACAGTATTTTTTGAAGGTAGAGCCAATGAGATTTGCTAATGGATTGGATTTGGGTGTGAGAAGAAGAGGAGCCTCGAGGGTGACCCCACGAGTTCTGACTTGAGCAGCTGGAAGGATGGAGTCACACCATGTACTAGGAGGAAGAGGGCAGGGGTGGAACAGGTTTCAGGGGTAATCCAATAGTTTGATTGTAACACTGCAAGTTTGAAATTCTTATCAGACATCCAAGTGAAGCTGTCAAGTAGGTAGTTGATTTCTGGAATTTGAGATCAAGATCTGTGTTGGAGATAAAATTGGGAAGGCATCCTGGTATATATGATACTTAAAGCCAAGATTACCTGGGAGTGAGTGTAGATTGAGATGAGAACAGGTGGAGGGACTGAGCCCTGGGACAGCAACATGTGGAGTCTGGGGAGATTATGAGGAAGCGGCAAAGGACAGCGAGAAGTAGAAGCCTCGAGACAGGAATCAAGCAAGAGAGGAGTGTCCCTGGGGCAGGGAAGAAAGGACTTCAAGGCGAGGAAGCCATCAATTGTGTCAGACGATGTTCATGGGCCCAGTAAGGGGAAGACTGAGAATTATAGACAATTCTTTGGAAAAATTTTGCTGCAAAGGAAAGCATAAAAATGGAGCAAAATATGGAGGGGAATGTTGTATAAAAGAGAAAAATGCTTTTTCCTTTTTTCTTCCTTTCTCCTGCTCTTCCTTCTGCCCTCTCTCTTCCTCCTCCTAGTCCTCTTTCTCCTCTTCGTGCGGCAACCAGAGCATTCTGATGTGAGCAACCAACAGGGTATGAAAAATTGACGACGCAGGGGAGAGCGAGGACCATCTGGGAGCATTGTTCTTACGATGAGAGAGACGGGAGGAGTTAGGTTGGGAGGCAGGAGGGCAGAGGATATGGGCACACTAACTGGCAGACTGGTGGATTTGACAATGGGAGCACGTGAAAATATTTTTCTGTTTGCTTCCATATTATCAACTCAATAAGAAGTAAGGCCATCAGCTGAATGTAAGGAAGGATGAGAAGGTACAGGAAATTGTAAAGGAGAGTGTTGGACTTGGGCAATGTGGTAGGATTGCCAGGCCCAAGACAGACTGCCTGGATTCCTAGGCCAGGCAGGATGGGAGTGTTAGAGTTTGTATGGGCCGTACGCAGAGCAGGGGATTTGTGAGGTTGTAGGGTGTGCATATGTGCGGACCCACTAAACCCTGCTAATCGCTCTCCACAATGGCTGTGCTAGCAGTACGTGGGGTTTCCATTTTTCTGCATTCTCACAGGCAATTTAGAAAATTCAGATTTTTAATTTTCGCCACAGTTTTAGGGGAAAGTAGTGCTTTCCTATATAGTTTTCATTTCTCAGATTATTAAAGTTGAGCATTTCATCCCACATTTGTTAGCCTTTCCCACTTCCCCTTCTGTGAAATGCTTATTTATATCTGCCCTGACTTGGGCTCCCCCTCGAAAGCAGACCCTTAGGCACGCCCTTGGGTGTAGGCCAGGTATTCGGAAGCACAACCATGGGAGTGGGACAGCAAGACAAGGAAGGGAGAGAAATCACTGAAGGGTAGGTTAGCGGCAGGTTATTGCTGTTGTGGGTAACCAGGGCTCAGTCCTGCCGGGGACCCCATGAGGAATGAGGTTGAACACTCCTCAGAATTGTCCCACTGGGAAATAGAGTAGCTGGGCTATCATACACTACCCACTGGGCTTTACCAGTTGAGGGCTGCCCCTGGGGAGGTTCAACCACCAGCTCTTCTAGTCTTCACTGCATGTAAATTGAGCCAGCTCCCAGAAAGAGGGAAGCTCCCACACTGAGGTGGGAGGCAGCGTATGTGCAGGGAACCGTCCACCTCGGCTGCAGGCGAGCTCAGAGATGGGCCAAGGGATGTGGGCAGGGCAGCAGCAGGGTCTATTACAGTATCCTTTATCCTTTCCTTTCCTTTTTGTTTCTTCATTGGACTTGCAGATATTCTTGGTATTATTTCTTTGTCAGCTATTACCACTATGTCACCTCCAAATCAACCACCTGTCAGTTAACTTTGTCTGTAGTATCAGAAATCTTTAATTTTGGTGTCATTAACTCCATTGATTGTCCCCTTTATGATTTGTACTTTTGGGCACCTTAAGAAATCCTCCATTGCAATGTCACAAGAAACATTCTACATTGTCTTCTAATAGATGTATGGCTTTGTCTTTCATTTTTAGGCTTTTAATCCACCAAAAGTTTATTTTTGCATATAGAATAAGGTGGGGATCTAATCCTGGTTTTTCCCATATGATGAACTGGTTTTCTAGAGATTACTGATGAATATATTATAGCTTCCCCCTACCAGACTATGATGCCCCATGCATACACCAAGCTCCATGCACCTGTGTGTCTATTTCTAGATTCTATCCATTTGGGGTCCATTCAGTTCTTCAACCCATTCTTTACATCAGAAATTACATTTTTATATCAAGTACCTTCAATTGGCTCTCCTTCAAACCACTTATTCCTGTTTCATATTTGCAATGTCTTACTTAGGGTTAAGATTCCTGTTCACATCTGTCGATAGGTCTGCTTCCTCTACTGTGTTGGTTATTTGTGGTTATTCTTTCACATTAATTGTTTTTCTTAAATAGTCTCAAGATTTTTGACTGTGGGCTCATCTTCAGTCCTTTGAGACAACCACCCACCTCTGCATGTGAGGGCTAACTGGGGGAGGTGGCAAAAGTCATGGCCAGGTGGGTATGGAGAGTGACTGAGGCACATCTCTTTCTACTGATTGCCAAGCTTAATAACACCCCATTTTCATCTGGGTGCTCCTCAGGGTCCTCCCCCTCCCTCCATCCCAAGCATCAATATCTTCCTGGGATGCCACTCTGTTGGCCCCATCTCAGCCAGGTTCTCTCTCATTCTGACATCTCTGATGACCCCAAGCCCTGCTCCCACACAAGACTTCTTTTCCCCAAATAAAACATCCCAAGATCCTTTGCTCATTCCTCCTGATAATGACTTTCAAAGTCCTGATCACTCACCAATGGGCACACTTTAATTTGTCATTGTCCTCCTTAAAATGGGGAGTCCAGACCTGAAGACAATGCTCTGGGTGTTCATAAGAAAACATTTGGCCAGGCAAATACCAAGGTTGTAAAGATTCCTTCTGTTTTCTTTATTTAAACCAGGAAGTTTTCAGTGAAATATTTTATTTATTAAGTTTCTGAGAGGAAATCATAAGACATGATAAGATTATCTTAGCAAAGGAGAATAAGATTGTTGTAATCCCATAATGGACAGTGGGGAAAGAACTGATAAAGATGAGTGATCAAAAGATAATATTAAGCAGTCTTCTTAGCTATGAGTACTCTTAGCCACATTTGGGACAGAGAAATTGTAAGACAACTAAGGAGATAACACACTGAAATGCAAAAAAAAGAAAGGAAAGGAAAGAAAAGGGTGTGTATATGAATGGCGAAAAGGAAGATTCTGGAGCTTGGGAAAGTCAAGAAAGAATTAAATATGGAAATATGAACTACTTCCCCACCCCAAAACTAAAAACTTTCAGGAAACATTGATGAAGTTTTCCCCATTCATTTCTGAGGACAATTTTTAAAATGGAAAAAAAATGGGTTATCTTTTTAAGTGAATGAACTTTATAATACACATTGTCCATATATTGCTGCCCAGCCTTTACTCTCTAAAAATTACTTCTAAAGACTATGAAATAGGAATATTTACACATAAAACTATATACAGACATGTCTGCAGCTAAAGCAGAGAGTGTGTTTCTGGTAGATAAAACCAACTGGTTTTGAAATTCAAGAATATTTTTATTCTCAAGAATAAGTTGAAAGGTTTTTATTCAGAAACAGAAAGAATTTTACTGTTAGTTAATTCATGCTAATCCCTCTGTCAGATTCAAGTTTCAAAGGTGTGGGAACTTTTATATGTTTGTGGAATGAAGGAAGGGAGGAAAGAAGGAATAAGCAAAAAATGATATGAAACAAAGAGAGAGGGAAAGGAAGATAGAAGCCCAAACTGCTGGCAGCACAGTCAGCATTTAGGCCACCAGGGCCTTGTGAGTCCCTTCAGTAGTGTTGAACCATGGTGGTGAGACAACTTGGCAACGAAGCACTTAGACACTCTTACTCCAGCCTTCTTTAATTCCTCTCCTTTCTGGAGCTCATGAAGAATTAGTCAATAGTAGCAACTATGTCAAATTGATGATGACGATGATGATAATGGTGATGATGATGATGTCAGGTATTAACCCTTTCTCTGCACCTCTTTTTTTATCAGAATTCCCTGTAAAAGTGATCTGATATGTCCTCCTCTCTTGCATTCACTCTTGTACCCATCCCAGTTCCTCACCCCCTTCTCTCCTGAAGCTATGCCAATGAGGCACTCACCCCCACCACAGCCCCAGAACAAGGTACCCAGTGATCTTTTCTTTGCTAAGCCCAACCAGTGGCCAGATCTCAGCCATTTATCTTTGCTCTGTCAGCAGCAGGTGATGCAGCTGATCATCCTCTTCTGGAAATACTCTAGAAATGTTTCTGGCCCCCCAGAATCCCACACTTGCTGGATGTCCTCCTCTCCTGTCTCACCAGCTGCTCTTCCTATGGCTGCTTTGGTGGTTCTTCCTCATCCTCCGACTTCAAGTGTGCCCTAGAACCCAGTCCTTAGACTTTTTTTTGTACCAATGTTCACTCCCATCCATACATTGATTTCCTACTTTTCATCTGGCTATAAATATTTAAAGAGTGTTAAAGATGAAAAAGTTATGCATACGGTAGTAGATGGAATAATGTCTGTCCCCCCTACCCCAACATATCCATGTCCACTCCCCAGAGCCTATGAATATGTTACCTGACATAGCAAAAGAGACTTTGGAGATGTGATTAAGTTAAAGATCCTGAGATTGGGAGATTGTCCTGGATTATCCAAGTGGGCCCAATGTAATCACAGGGTCCCTGTAAGAAGGAAGCAGGAGGGTCAGAGTCAGCAAAGGTGATATGAAGATAGAAGCAGAGGTCAGAGAGAGATTTTAAGATGCTACAAGTGCTGGCACTGAAGATGGAGGAAGGGGCCCCAAGCCAAGGAGTGCTGGTGGCCTCTAAAAGCTGCAAAAGGCAAGAAAATAGATTATCCCTAAGAGCCTCCAGAAGGAATGCAGCTCTGCTGGCACCTTGACTTCAGCCCCAGAAGACTCATTGATTTTAGCCTCAGAAGACCCAGAAAAAATTTGTGTTACGTGTTGATAGTAATTTGTTACAGCACCCATAGGAAAAACTTACACACATGCTAAAGTGTTTTGAAGTGTAGTATACTGATTTCTGCAAATTTCTTTGATATGCAACAGAAAGAGCTCAGGGAATTTCACCTCAAAATATGACTCCTGGGTATAAAGAGTATTTTGAATTAAAGGCCCTTAGAGAACAACAGATGTTAAAAGGGGCTTTCCCTCTATCTGCATAAAACCAGACACACCCATCAAAAAGAACAATTGCCTTTCCTTTACCTTTCTGTTATCTCAATATATTTCAGGAAAGAAGATCAAGAATGCAACCAGACCTGACCCAACCCATTTTAATTTAATCTCCAAAGAGAATCTTTTACAAGTCAATCTGTTTCCCGCCATCAATTCATCCTCCCAAATGTCTATTCATCCTCCCTAGTAACCATTTATTACCCCTAAACAGAATTACCTATATTCCTCATCTCCCTCTCCTCTCTAAAATGAGGGCACGTAAACTTCCGGACCCCACTAGGATATTGGGTAATCACTCTGTGATTCTCCCTGAGAGCGTGGTAAATAAATTTATAATCTCTTTCTCTTATTAATCTGCCTTATTGTGAGCTGATGTTTCAGCAAAACTTCCTAGGGCAGCTTCCGAGGGTGAAGGAGAAGTTTTCCTCCTCCCCACACATCAGAAACAGAAGACAGGTTTACTGAACAGATAGAGGGATAGACAGATGGTTAGGGGAATGATGAAGCAATGACAGAAAAATGTTATGGTAAGAATCTAGGTGGTGTGTATATGGGTGCTAACTTAAAATTCTTTCAATTTTTCTGTATGTTTGAAATTGGAAAAAATAAAATATTGGGAAAAAGGGAAAACGTTAAATAAATATCATGATTTTTTTCCAAAATTAAATTTCTGTTATTTGCCGTCCAGAAAAGAAAAACATGTCTTCTCTCTGCCTCTTCTCCGAGCACAGCCCTTGAATTTCTCTGGAAATTTTACATTTCTACCTATTTGCATTGCCAGGTCTCCCTGAGGACTAAGTGCGTGTATTTGAGAAAGGTCTGGAACACAGCAAAGGCAATTAGACCCTGTGGAGCCTGAAGGCTTAACCTTGACATCAGTAGCAACAAGCCATAACCAACTGGGTTAACCAGCCTAAGAAAGAGGTATAGAACTGTTGAAATGCTAAGATACAGATTTGCAAATGAATTGGCTCTGTAACTTCTTACTGAACTACATGAGGTACTCTGAAAATTGAAAACTATTCCATACTTCAATGGAAAAAAGCCAGGAAAAGAATTTTGAGATTACGTTCAAGAATAATATATCCCACTCTCACTGTTATGAGAAAATCCTTATTTCCATAGGAAACAGTACTGGACAGTTAAGAAAAGAGGCAGTTTTTAAGGGCATTTCGTTTATTAGGGAGTAACATTAAGAGAGAAATCTCTGGATGTGATTTCTTGGGTTAGAGGATGGAGGGCATGTTGGAATTAGGACTTTTTTCTGATCCAGGTTGGGGGGAAGAGGCATTAATTTAATATTGAGCTGCTGTTTTTCACACTCAGTATGCTTTTCCTTACACTACATCTTTCCTCCTCATCACTGCAGAGTGAGGCCAGGCTCAGGCCTGTAGGCTTCTGCCTAAGAAGGCAGACTACAGAGAATTTAGAGTCAGATTCTGGGCTTTTGAGTTTCTAAGCAGGACTTTGAAATTCATGACAGAAAAACAAGGGTTTTAAAATTTACAAGACCTGCATTCTTTGAGAGAGAAAATCATTTTGAGTTATAAAATTTTGGTTGAAGAATCAAAAACAAAGCTCTGAAGAAATCGGGGCAAATAGTATAGTCCATCACCACCGGCCCTCTACCTGGGTGCATGTTAGAATCCCCTGGGAAAGTTTTTTTAAAAATACCATTGCCTGAGCTGGGCCTTAGACCAGTTTAATGGAAATCTCTTGCTGTGGGGCCTCAGTATTAGTTTTTTAAAGTTTCCCTCCCACCTACCCACCCACACATGAGGAGATTCTGATAAGTTCTTAGAGGTGAGAACCACTGCCCAACCCAACAGATGAGAAACTCAATAGATGACTATGCAGACTTCCCAGCTCTTTGAAACTAGGTCAGAGGTACTTGAATTGTCAGAGGAAAGTCAGGTAAGAGCTCTGGGCTTATGCATTGGTGTGGACCCCTGGGAGCGGGTCCTGCTCACTGTTTCTCTCTCTATTGGAGGGTGATGGAATCCCAGATAGATTCAAAGGGCATCCAAAAGTGAAACAATTGATTCCAGACCTCAAAGAGAGTTCTTTTGGCCACAATGGTATGGCAGTTCTGGAGTAAAAATGGTAGCAGTCCAGGACAAGGAGGACAAGTGCCTAAGATGGACATCTGAGACCAGGGATGGCTCCACGGGTGTCAGCTGTGGACTACTAAGGACCAGACCCCACCACAACTTCCACCAGCATGGCATGATTTACCCAGTACATGGACACCCTTCCCCCCTACTTTTCCTGAGGCAAAGGAGAGAGACATAGGTGAAATCTGAATTGACTGACTTTAAATTCGAATTGACTATGAAAACAATGCACTGACTTTGATAACCAAGAGTTGACTAGAATAAAACTTGTAACAACTGGAATAAAAGAAGGTTGAAATAGATATTAAGTGATTGGAAATGGCAATGTGTGTAGCTAAACACATTTGTGAGCATCCTTTTGACAACCCAAAATAGTCACTTATTTTGAGATTTTTGATTTCTTTTACACTTTGTAGATGGGGGTAGAGCAAATATTACTGGGTGGAGCTTGTGGAAAAATTCCTTAAAATGGAGTGCTTTGGCTGGCAATTTCCCTTTTGTCCCTTTTCTTTCCTCCGTCCTCCTCTAGACTAGATGGCTGGAGCTGCAGCCACCACTTTGTGATGAAAAGAAAAAGACCAAAAGAATCACAGAGACCTTGACTCTAGCAGCCTTGAGCCACCGAATCCGTACCGGCAACCACCTGCTTCCAGAGTCCTCACTATGTGAGAAAAATAACTCTCCAATTTGATCAAGCCTCTGTTTCTTAGACTTCTATTAATATATAGAGAGCCAAGTGCAATTCTGAACCAATACAAAGAAAAAAGTTAAAACCTCCCAGAGGTAATCTTGTGGATGTGTTATTTTATTAATATACCCTTGTGGACTTTAAAAATTTTATATCTATATGCAACATTCTAAAAAATGAAATTTTTTAGGATCTTAAAAATATTCTTTAAATCTTTAAAAAGAAGATTTAATATCTTTAAAAATAAAGTTCTACATTATAGAATTGGATGTGAAGATTAAAGTGAAGCTTTATTTAAATAACAAATGTCTTGAAAATCCATAAGAAGCTCAGTCTTTTATGGATCACACATTATTGGCTGTTTGTAGAGCTTTAAAGGGTCTGTAGGAGAGGAAAAATAATTTTCTCTTCCACCCTTCATGAGTTCTTTGCTAGGACTCCCTTTAACAAAAGACAGATTAACAAGACAAAAACAAACAGAAGTTTAATAATATGTACGTCCTGTATAAAAGAGAGATAACTAGGAGAAATGAGTAAATCTCTAGAGTAGATCTCAAAGGAGTAGTCTTAGAATTTAGGCTTAAATACCATTATCCTCTGAAACAAAGAAAGAAGGATGCGAGGAGAGTCCCCACTAAGATGTGATAGCCAGGAAAAACACTGTAAAACAAAGGTAAGATTTGTTATGCAGATTTAATAGATGTCTTCTCCATCGATTATGGGGTCTCTAGGGCTTTAGTTATCCTTTTCATCCGAGGCAGACTGGGAGACACACTTACAAATGGAGATTTCCTTTATTGATGTAAATTCCTCTTACAAAAGGGTAACTTTTCAGAACTCCTATGCTGCAGTTTCTCAAAATAACCTCTCAAAATAATTAAGCTCAAATTAATCCTTATGCAAAAGAGGCATATTTGGGGTGGCTTATTCTGGTCCACTACACTCATATTTTGGGGGTGGCATTTCCTGAACCTCATTAGGTCCAATCTCTACGATGCTATGAGTCATTGTGGATTTTGGCAATAATAAAATTGTCAAAGACATGAAACCCTCTGATTTATATTTTGAGATCAGAGGTGATAAATTTGGAAAACAGATGCAACTAGTTATTTGTAATTTCAGGAAGCAGAAAGGAAATACCAGATATCATGCCTAAAATGTTAATTTGAGAAATGTGCTTATTGGCTGCTGTGAGAACTTGCCCTTCCAGTCTCCAGCTGCAGGGAGCAAAACTGACCAACAGCGCCAGGTGCTGCACTTTGATGTCGGCTCCTGCCTTCGCACCAGGCCACATTTCTCATGGGCTGCTCTCAGCCAATGACTGAGTGAGGCAGGGATACTCAGGCAGGCCTGTTTCTGTAAGATGCAGCCCTCCTCTGATGGGTAACTTTGGCTCAAGGACACCCTGATGACCTTGCCATTATCTAGCTGGGTAACTATTATAAGGCAGTGAGTTCCACTTTCCTATCTTGAAAATAAGGAAACTCCTCTCTACCCACGAAGTGTAGGTTTGTTATAAGGACAACATGTAAATTGCTCATACATAAGTGCAGCCTGTCTTGTAGTAAGTTCTCAATGAATGAGAGTAGTTACCTCTTTGAAGAATTGCTTTTTATGAGATCCAGGGTTTTTTATTTACTAACTCAAATAGTATATACCATTTCTTTGTTGTTGCTATTGATTTCATCATGATATCTTTGTTTTAGAGGGGTTTTATTCCTAGGTAATTATTTATTAATTGAGGTGTTGGGTCTGTTTTTAAACTGATAAAAGTGCCACAAAGTGAAATTTGGAGAGTAAGAGGAAACTCAGGTACTGAATTTAACAGACTCTCTACTCTAAGTTAGAAGTATTGATTGTCATTCAGATAGCCCACCTTCCCCAGTGTTACCCTCTGATCTGGGTCTGCCCCACATGGACCTGTGTGATCTGACATCTTCCTAACTGCCACCACCTTAAACTCACACATGCTTACTCATGCACGGTGACACATTTAACACTTGACGTTCCTCAAGCAACACTTGCTTCTTCCCAGTTACCTACTTTGTGTCCAGAGTATCCCTCCATATTCTCTTCCCTTGGCAAACACCTGGCCCAAATCAGGACCCAATACCAAAGATACTCATTCCAGAGTCTCTTGAGTCTATACAGCCGATGGCTCTTGAAAGCACCAGTTATAATCAGCCAAAAGTTGCCAGTAGCAATAATACATATGCCAGCTAATGTTTATAGACATTAACACTATAACCCTCATAACAGCCCTATGAAGCATTTTTACAGAGGAGGAGGCAGAGAGGTCCTTATTCCACAGGGGTACATGTACAATTCTCCCTTACCCCTAGCTATGTAGAGGGCATGCTTTCTAAATCAAGCTGACAGCATCCAGCTACACTGGATACTATATGCAAATGGTGGAAATTACTGATTTATTCTATTAATACTCAGCTATTTTAACAGAGGAGGGGGGATTTGTGTGTACAAAGAATCATACTGTCACTGTTCTTAGTTATCCGCATCTAAGAAACAACCCACTGGATGGTCCCCACGCCTGTAAACAGTAGAGGAAAAAAAATTTCTGCTTTTCCCATAGCTAGATTCATGACTGAGGTCCCTATAACAAAACACAGACTAACAAGAGAGAAACATGTAAGGGACCAAAACTGTTCACAGAGCTCAATTGCAAAATAGACTTCTGTATTCTTGTAAATCTTGCTTGCCTGCTAACCGCTCAGTTATGCTTCTGTGATAACGGCTTGCTTGCAGAAACCGCGGGGTAACATGAGAAAGAGTGCAGAGAGAAATAGCAATAGAACCAATCGCTGTACTAGATAGATGCATGTCCAATGGGTGGACAGCTCTTTGTTTGCTGCCTGAACTGACCCTATAAAACC